>CM070444.1:28094500-28097527 GCA_036324595.1 Champsocephalus gunnari
CGTAGAACATGATGGTGGCGAAGATGATGATGGCCATGGTGAGTGAGAACAGCAGGAAGCCCAGCTCCGAGGCGCAGCTCTTCAGCGTGTAGCCGAGGATCCGCAGCCCGGCCGAGTGCCGCGAGAACTTGAAGATCCGAAACACCCGGAAGACTCTGAGCGTGACGAAGGCACCGCTCACGTCCTCGTTGTCCCGTCATCACGAGTCCGACGTAGTACGGCATGATGGCCACCACGTCTATGACGCTCATCACGCTCTTCACGAAGTCGTAGCGGCTCGGAGCCACCAGGAGGCGCAGCAGGTATTCCATCGTGAAGATCAAGACGCACGCCGTGTCCAAGCAGAAGAAGGCCAGCGCGTACCGCTCGCCGCACGACACCTCCTTCGGGCGGCCGGCACAAGGCACCGTCTCCGCCACGTTGGCCAAGACCGACACGGCGATGAAGAAGCCCGTGACGTAGTAGAAGACGAGCGCCATGGTGGAGGTGTGCGGGTTCTCGAAGGCTCGCCACAGCTGCTCGCGGTAGTTCAGGTCCAGCGCCAGCAGCTCCTTCCCGCTCTCCATCGCCTCGTCGTCCGCGAGGCGCTCCTGGTTCTCCCTCCGCCGGTCCTTGTACTCCTCGTAGCAGCAGTCCCCGATGATCTCCGGGGCGATGCCGAAGAAGGCCAGCTCCTCGTCGTACGCCGCGATGCACTCCTGCCGCGGGTAGTGCAGCTTCCCCGTGCGGTAGAAGTTCAGGATGTGGCGGAAGATGTCCGGGTCGCGGTCGAAGAAGTACTCCCCGGTGTCCCGGTGGAAGAAGAACTCGCGCTCCGTGGAGCCCAGCAGGGTGTCCGGGTATCGCTCCAGAGTGTCGCGCCACGTCTGGAATCTGGCGCCGCTCACGTTCAGCACGACGAAGCCGTTCTGCGGCCGCCGCGGGTCCCGTGGCGGCCGCGGCATGGACGCGCTCGCCACCGGCATCCACCCGATGGCCGCTGCGCGGGCGAAGGGCATCCAGGCCGACACTGCACCCCGCCATATTGAGTCTATAGGGGGGGGGGTCAGGTAGCAGGGGGGGGGTCAGGTAGCAGGGGGGGGGGCAGGTGCAGGTAGCAGGGGGGGGGTCAGGTAGCAGGGGGGGGGGCAGCAGGGGGGGGTCAGGTAGCAGGGGGGGGGTCAGGTAGCAGGGGGGGTCAGGTAGCAGGGGGGGGTCAGGTAGCAGGGGAGGGGCAGCAGGGGGGGGTCAGGTACAGGGGGGGGGTCAGGTAGCAGTCAGGGTAGCAGGGGGGGGGTCAGGTAGCAGCAGGTAGCGAGTCAGGTAGCAGGGGGGGGGTCAGGTGAGCAGCAGTGTCAGAGCAGGGGGGGTCAGGTAGCAGGGGGGGGGGTCAGGTAGCAGGGGGGGGTCAGGTAGCAGTCAGGTAGCAGGGGGGGGGTGAGGTAGCAGGGGGGGTCAGGTAGCGTCAGGTAGCAGGGGGGGGGTCAGGTAGCAGTCAGGTAGCGGGGGGGGGTCAGGTAGCAGGGGGGGGTCAGGGTATCAGTGGGGGTGGGTCAAGCAGGGGGGGTCAGGTAGCAGTCAGGTCAGGAGCAGTCAGCAGTCAGTGTAGTGGGCAGGGGGGGGTGCAGGGAGCAGTGCGGTGCGGTCAGTGTGCAGTAGAAAGCGTGAAAGAGTGTGTGCAGGTGAAGCAGTGTGTTGTCAGTTAGTCAGTGGTGGGAGCGTGCGAGGGGTAGGGGAGTTTGTCGAGGGGTGGGTGTGGGTGTTTGCGAGTGTGGGGTGTGTCAGTGTAGCGGGGCGCAGCGTGTGGGTGGTGTGTGTGTGCAGAGCGCTCGTGAGTACTTCAGTGAAAGACGACAGAGTGTGGTCTAGTGGAGGTACAAACTATCAGGAAAGTCGACGAGATGCTAGTGGGACGTAACATCAGAGTAAGTACGACAGAGCTAGTGGAGTACACTGAGGAAGTCGACATTGAGTGCTTAGTGGAGGACTTCTAGGAATAGTCGACAGAGCTAGTGGAGATACTTAATCAGGAAAGTCGACAGAGCGCGCGCTAGTGGAGTACTCAGGAAAGTCGACAGGGGGGGGGGGGGGCTAGTGGAGCACTTCAGAAAGTCGACAGAGGGGGGGGGGCTAGTGGACATCAGGAAAGTCGCAGGGGGGGGGGGGGAGGGGGGGGGGGGGGGGGGGGGGGGGGGGGCAAGTGGATACTTCAGGAAAGTCGCCTTCCATCACTTCTCCTTCCCTCCTCCTTCGCTTCCCCTCCTCCTCACTCCCCTCCTTCCTCCCGCTTTCCTCCTCCTCTACCCTCTTCTCGCTCCCTCCTTCCTTCCTTTCCTTATTTCCTCCTTCATCCCCTCCTCCTCCTTCTTCCTTCCCTCGCTCCCTTCCTCCTTCACCCTCACTTCCTCCGTTCCTTCCCCTTCCTTCCCTTCCTTCCACTCCTTCGCTCCCTTCCTCCCTTCCCTCTCACCTCCTTCTCCCCTTCCTCCTTCCTCCTCCTGCCTCTTCCTCCCGTTCTTCGTCCCTCCTTCCCTCCTTCCTCCTCCTCCCGCTTCCTTCTTCCTTCTCCTTTCTCTCCTCCCTTACACTCCTTCCCACCTCATCCCTTCCTTCCTCTCCCTCCTTGCCTTCGCCTTCTTCCTTCTCTCCTTCCTTTCCTCTCTCCTCCTCCTTCTCCTCCCTTCTCTCCTCTCCTCCTTCTCTCTTCCCTCCTTCCTCCTTCCTCCTCTCCTTCCTGTCCTCCTCTCTCCTTCCTCACCTCTTCTCTCCTCTCTCCTTCCTTTTCCTTCCTCTCTCTCCTCCTTTTCCCCTCCTCTCCCTTCCTCTCATTCCTCCTTCCTTCCCCCTCTCCTCTCCTCACTTCCTCTCTGCTCCTTCCCTCTCCTCCTCCTCTTCCTCCTTTTCCTACCCTTTCCTCTCCTCCTTCCTTCCTTTCTTCCTCTCTTCTCCCCTTCTCTCCCCTCCTTCCTTTTCTCTCCTCCCTCCTTTCCTCTTCCCTTCTCTCCTTCTCCTTTCCTCCCTTCTTCCTTCTCTCCTTCCTCCTTTCCT
>CM070444.1:28098027-28125527 GCA_036324595.1 Champsocephalus gunnari
TGTCTGACCTCCTGCTAAACTATGAACCATCCAGATCTCTCAGGTCTTCAGGGACTGGTCAGCTTCCTGTCCCCAGAGACAGATCTCTCAGGTCTTCAGGGACTGGTCAGCTTCCTGTCCCCAGAGACAGATCTCTCAGGTCTTCAGGGACTGGTCAGCTTCCTGTCCCCAGAGACAGATCTCTCAGGTCTTCAGGGACTGGTCAGCTTCCTGTCCCCAGAGACAGATCTCTCAGGTCTTCAGGGACTGGTCAGCTTCCTGTCCCCAGAGTCAGATCTCTCAGGTCTTCAGGGACTGGTCAGCTTCCTGTCCCCAGAGACAGATCTCTCAGGTCTTCAGGGACTGGTCAGCTTCCTGTCCCCAGAGACAGATCTCTCAGGTCTTCAGGGACTGGTCAGCTTTCCTGTCCCCAGAGACAGATCTCTCAGGTCTTCAGGGACTGGTCAGCTTCCTGTCCCCAGAGACAGATCTCTCAGGTCTTCAGGGACTGGTCAGCTTCCTGTCCCCAGAGACAGATCTCTCAGGTCTTCAGGGACTGGTCAGCTTCCTGTCCCCAGAGACAGATCTCTCAGGTCTTCAGGGACTGGTCAGCTTCCTGTCCCCAGAGACAGATCTCTCAGGTCTTCAGGGACTGGTCAGCTTCCTGTCCCCAGAGACAGATCTCTCAGGTCTTCAGGGACTGGTCAGCTTCCTGTCCCCAGAGACAGATCTCTCAGGTCTTCAGGGACTGGTCAGCTTCCTGTCCCCAGAGACAGATCTCTCAGGTCTTCAGGGACTGGTCAGCTTCCTGTCCCCAGAGACAGATCTCTCAGGTCTTCAGGGGACTGGTCAGCTTCCTGTCCCCAGAGACAGATCTCTCAGGTCTTCAGGGACTGGTCAGCTTCCTGTCCCCAGAGACAGATCTCTCAGGTCTTCAGGGACTGGTCAGCTTCCTGTCCCCAGAGACAGATCTCTCAGGTCTTCAGGGACTGGTCAGCTTCCTGTCCCCAGAGACAGATCTCTCAGGTCTTCAGGGACTGGTCAGCTTCCTGTCCCCAGAGACAGATCTCTCAGGTCTTCAGGGACTGGTCAGCTTCCTGTCCCCAGAGACAGATCTCTCAGGTCTTCAGGGGACTGGTCAGCTTCCTGTCCCCAGAGACAGATCTCTCAGGTCTTCAGGGACTGGTCAGCTTCCTGTCCCCAGAGACAGATCTCTCAGGTCTTCAGGGACTGGTCAGCTTCCTGTCCCCAGAGTCAGATCTCTCAGGTCTTCAGGGACTGGTCAGCTTCCTGTCCCCAGAGACAGATCTCTCAGGTCTTCAGGGACTGGTCAGCTTCCTGTCCCCAGAGTCAGATCTCTCAGGTCTTCAGGGACTGGTCAGCTTCCTGTCCCCAGAGACAGATCTCTCAGGTCTTCAGGGACTGGTCAGCTTCCTGTCCCCAGAGACAGCTCTCTCAGGTCTTCAGGGACTGGTCAGCTTCCTGTCCCCAGAGACAGATCTCTCAGGTCTTCAGGGACTGGTCAGCTTCCTGTCCCCAGAGACAGCTCTCTCAGGTCTTCAGGGACTGGTCAGCTTCCTGTCCCCAGAGACAGATCTCTCAGGTCTTCAGGGACTGGTCAGCTTCCTGTCCCCAGAGACAGATCTCTCAGGTCTTCAGGGACTGGTCAGCTTCCTGTCCCCAGAGACAGATCTCTCAGGTCTTCAGGGACTGGTCAGCTTCCTGTCCCCAGAGTCAGAACTAAACCTGGAGAAGCAGCGTTCAGTTATTATGCTCCAAACATCTGGAACAAACTCCCAGAAACCTGCAGGTCCGCTGCAGCTCTGACTACTTTCAAATCCAGCAGGAAGACTTTTCTTTTTGTCGCTGCTTTTAATTGAACTATTCACATCTTAGACTCACTGTGACTTTGATCCATGTACTTTTTCTTTTAATGTTTATTTTATTAGCTTTTCTTTTTAATGACTGATTTTAAATGCCTTTTTCTGAATGTCTTTCATTTTTTGTAAAGCACTTTGAATTGCCTTGCGTTGAAAAGTGCTATAAATAAACGTGCCTTGCCTTGAGTTCAGAGCGCTGAGTCTGAGTAGTGTTAGAAGCAGCCTGTGATGTAACACCAGCTCCTGAATGAGGGACCTGCTCAGAACATCACGGATCATCCGCATGATGTGAAGTAGCTTCATCCACATGTTCCCCTGAGCTGCTGATGGAGATGGAGAATAAAAGTGGGCCTGACACAGAGCCTTGAGGAACACCATCATGTGTAACCCACTCAGAAGACAGCCCATCAGAGTGAACACATGGGACCTTTCAGAGAGGCAGCTCTCAGACCACCCACTGCACGGCTGGACATGCCGACACTGAGCAGCCTCTGCTTCGAGATGAGATGATCGACGTGTCGAACGCTTTGGACAGGTCAACAAGCAGAGCTGCTCAACTCTGCTTATCATCTAGATACTCTCCTCATCTCGAGGTGAAAGATTTACAAAGCAAACTAAAGACATTGATTGAGATGTCCCTGGTCCCTCAGACCCATGACGCAGAGCCCCCGTGACGCAGCGAGGCCAGACCCCCTGCAGAGTGGGGTTGTCGCTCTGATGCTGGTTTACAGAAACAGAAATGTACATTATTTAAAAGATGCAGGGGATCAAATACTGATTTCCTCCACTGCATCGATCTCAGAGTGATGAAGACGAACCTGCCGCGGCGTGAGGAAGGTCAGCCGGATGAAGACCCTCCTCCTCCTCCTGCTGCAGGAGCAGCTCCGGCCTCACGGAGAAGAGGATCAGATCTTCCTCTCCAGGGGGAAACAGGACGACCCTGAAGTCCTTCTGACTGCACAGCATGTCCCCCTTCACACTGACACACACACACACACACACACACACACTTAATAACATCGTCACACACACTTAATAACATCGTCACACGCAGGGCGGCAGGTACCTGATGAGCGGCAGCTTGTTCTTCTCCGAGGCTTCAGGAGGAATCAGAGTCTCAGGAGGAAGAGAAGCACAGCTCACCGTCTAGAGGGAGGGAGAGGGGGATGGAGAGGGGGAGAGAGGGGGAGGGAGATAGAGGGAGAGAGAGGGAGAGAGGGAGGGAGAGAGAGTGAGGGAGAGAGAGAGAGAAGGGAGAGAGAGAGGGAGGGATAGAGAGAGGGAGGGAGGGAGAGAGGGAGGGAGGGAGAGAGAGAGAGAAGGGAGAGAGAGAGGGAGGGATAGAGAGAGGGAGGGAGGGAGAGAGAGAGAGGGAGAGAGGGAGGGAGGGAGGGAGAGAGAGAGAGAGAAGAGAGAGAGGGAGAGAGAGGGAGAGAAGAGAGAGAGGGAGAGAGAGGGGGAGAGAGAGAGGGAGGGAGAGAGAGAGGGAGATGGAGAGAGAGGGAGATGGAGGGAGAGAGAGAGAGGGAGATGGAGGGAGAGAGAGAGAGAGGGAGAGACACACACACACACAGTGAGACACACACACACACACACCTAAGTAAGGGGTGATGTGCCGCGAGCACAGGGGCCGGCCCTCGGCATAGGCAGTATAGGCGAATGCTCAGGGCGCATCGACCCATAGGGGGCGCATCGACCCATAGGGGGCGCATGGACCCATAGGGGGCGCATGGACCCATAGGGGGCGCATGGACCCATAGGGGGCGCATGGACCCATAGGGGGCGCAGCGACCCATAGGGGGCGCAGCGACCCATAGGGGGCGCATCGACCCATAGGGGGCGCAGCGACCCATAGGGGGCGCATCGACCCATAGGGGGCGCATCGACCCATAGGGGGCGCAGCGACCCATAGGGGGCGCATCGACCCATAGGGGGCGCATCGACCCATAGGGGGCGCAGCGACCCATAGGGGGCGCATCGACCCATAGGGGGCGCATCGACCCATAGGGGGCGCATCGACCCATAGGGGGCGCATCGACCCATAGGGGGCGCAGCGACCCATAGGGGGCGCATCGACCCATAGGGGGCGCAGCGACCCATAGGGGGCGCATCGACCCATAGGGGGCGCATCGACCCATAGGGGGCGCAGCGACCCATAGGGGGCGCATCGACCCATAGGGGGCGCATCGACCCATAGGGGGCGCATCGACCCATAGGGGGCGCCGGAAACAAGTTAGAAATTAAAAAAATATATATATTTTTTTTATTTCATAACAACACGATTTCCCGATGTTGGATCAACAAAGATCATCTCATTATCTTATACTAACAGAACTACGCCTATATTGCGTACAGCGCCCATAAACTGTGGCACCCCCCCAAATCAAGCCCCAGTAAAGACCAGAGGTTTATGTGAAATTGTTCTTTCTCTAAATAATGTTCAGTGCGTTACAGGTTTGATTTGTGTTCATTAAAATAAATCAAACTCCCCAAAACGTGCACAGCTTCTGTGCGCTGTCATTAACATTGGGATTGACTGTGTGAGCGGCCGCGGGGGGGGGCTTCAGAGAGCCCTCTCCTGACAGACTGAGCGGCTCTGATAGCCTCAGCTCAGAGAGGTGAAGCCACGCCTCCATGTGATCACTAGAGTACACAGAACAAGAGATCAGGAGAAACACAGGTATAAATACTGACGGTACAAACTGTAGTTATTAATAAACAATTGTTTATTTAATTGTGGGGGAGTGATAGATCTCCTCATGCTGCTCTCAGAGTGACCAGATCGATGCTTTCAACTTCAATATTAAAAAAAAAGTCTTCCCAGGGGTGCATGCCCCCGGACCCCCTAGAGGAGGTGAGGTCCCCCCTAGAGGAGGTGAGGCCCCCCCCTAGAGGAGGTGAGGCCCCCCCTAGAGGAGGTGAGGTCCCCCCTAGAGGAGGTGAGGCCCCCCCTAGAGGAGGTGAGGCCCCCCCTAGAGGAGGTGAGGTCCCCCCTAGAGGAGGTGAGGACCCCCCTAGAGGAGGTGAGGTCCCCCCTAGAGGAGGTGAGGACCCCCCCTAGAGGAGGTGAGGACCCCCCTAGAGGAGGTGAGGTCCCCCCTAGAGGAGGTGAGGCCCCCCCTAGAGGAGGTGAGGACCCCCCTAGAGGAGGTGAGGTCCCCCCCCCCACTTAAATCATGTTCACATGGATAGGAAACTAAATACAGTTGCACACATCTTGTGTCCATATCTTCCTGTGTTGGGGCCACACCGTGCACGCGTGAATCATAGTGAGTGTCTGCATTTGAAAGAGCACCCTTCGGATCAGGAGCCGACTCCCGATATTCATTCAAACGCTTTTATTGATTCAAAGAGTGTCTCGATATCCCCGCCCTGAAGCCAGAGGACCCGCACGATGTGTCTCTGTCTGAGTCTGACCGCTGCGTAACGAGGACGGGTTCTGCCCCCCCGTTACTTCAAGCGGTGACATCGACCGGACTACTTTCTGCAGATGTGAGCGTCCTTACCAACGGTCGATAACTCCTCGACAGCGATCTGTACTTCTGGATTAACGACGTGTCACGGGTTCTGAATCTGAATTGACCAATCAGAATCGAGTATTCAACTAAGTCATGTAATACACTCCAGTTAGACTCCAGATGCATTATGGGTAACGTACGGTGTTGGACTCTTCGCTCTCCGACGCCTCCGAGTCTCCGACGTCCAGCAGGTCGAACTGCAGAGAGCAACCACACGTCAGTCAATGACTACATTACCCAGAATGCACTTCACTGCTCTAACTCTGCTCCTCACCACGTCCTCAGCGTCTCTGTCCTCTCCGTCCTGTCCGTCGCCGGGAGACACCACCCGCTGCTTCCTGTTCCTGCCGGGAGGAAACAACAACAACAACAACAAATAAACAAACATAATACAACAGGACAACAAAGCGCCGCATCAGGAGGTCGTGGAGTCCTACTTCTTGTTGCTGTCGTTGATGTACTCCAGAGTCTGGTACACCAGGCGGTGCAGCAGCTCCACCTGACACACACACACACACACACACACACACACCCCCTTAACATCATGTGATGGTATAGTACAGCACGTCTTAATGTCTGCAGCTACCTTCTTGCTGTAGATGGAGGCCGAGCCCTGGATCAGGAGCGCCGCCTCGGCAAAGTTCAGACGGATCTTCCCCCCATCGAACGTGATGCACATCTCGTCCAGCTGACACAGAGGGAGAGAGAGAGAGAGGGAGGGAGAGGGAGAGAGAGGAGAGAGGAGAGAGAGAGAGAGGGAGGACGAGAGAGAGGGTGAGGAGAGAGAGAGAGAGAGGAGAGAGGGAGGGAGGGGAGAGAGGGAGGGAGGAAGAGGGAGAGGAGAGGGAGAAAGGAGAGAGAGAGAGAGAGAGGGGAGAGAAGAGAGAGAGGAGGGTGAGGGAGAGAGAGGGAGAGAGAGGGAGGGAGGGAAGAGGGAGGAGAGAGGGAGAGAGAAGAGAAGGGAGGAGAGAGAGAGAGAAGGAGAGAGGGAGAGAGAGGAGAGAGGGAGAGAGAGGAGAGGGAGAGAGAGGAGAGGAGAAGAGGGAGAGAGAGGAGGGAGAGGAGGGAGAGAGGAGAGAAGAGGAGAGAGAGGAGAGGGAGAGAGAGAGAGGAGAGAGAGAGAGAGGAGGAGAGGAGGGAGAAGAGGAGAAGAGGGAAGAGAGAGAGAGAGAGAGAAGAGAAGAGAGAGAGCGGAAGGAGAGAGAGGAGAGGAAGAGAGAGAGAGAAAGAGGAGAGAGAGAAGAGAGGGAGAGAGGAGAGAGTGGGGAAGAGAAGAGAGAGAGAGGAGAGAGGAGAGAGAGGAGGAGAAGAGAGAGAGAAGAGAGGAGGTGAGAGAGAGAGAGGAGGAGAGAGAGGAGAGAAAGAGGAGGAGAGAGAGGAAGGGAGAGAGGAGAGAGGAGAGGAGAGGGAGAGAGAGAGGAGAGAGGAGAGTGAGAGGAAGGAGAGAGGGAGGAGGAGAGGAGAGGAGAGGAAGAGAGAGGGAGAGAGAGAGAGGAGGAGGGAGAGAAGAGAGAGATGAGAAGAGAGAGGAGGGGAGAGGAGGAGGAGAGAGGTGGGAGGAGAGGAGGAGAGGGAGGAAGAGAGGGGAGGAGAAGAGGGAGAGAGAGAGGAGAGGAGAGAGAGGAGAGAGAGAGAGAGAGAGGAGAGAGGAGAGAGAGAGAGGAGGGAGACGAGAGAGAGAGAGAGAGGGGAGAGAGAAGAGGGAGAGGAAGGGAGAGAGGAAGAGAGAAGAGAGAGAGGAGAGAGAGAGAGGAGAGATGAGAGAGGAGAAGGAAGGAGAAGAGGAGAGGGAGGAGAGAAGAGATGAGAGAGGAGAGAAGAGAGAAGAGAGAGAGAGAGAGAAGTAGAGAGGGAGAGGAGAAGAGGAGAAAAGGAGAGAGAAGAGGAGAAGGGGAGAGGAGAGAGAGAGGAGAGGAGAGAGAGGGAGAGAAGAGAGAGAGAGATGAGAGAAGAGAGAGAGGAGAGAGAGAGGAGAAGAGAGGGAGAGAGAGGAGAGAGAGGAGAGAGAGGAGAGAGAGAGAGGAGAGAGAGAGGAGACGAGGAGAGAAGAGAGAGAGGAGGAAGAGAGAGAGAGTGAGAGAGAGGAGGAGAGAGAGGAGAAGGAGAAGATAGAGAGAGGGAGAGAGAGAGAGGAGAGGGAGCAGGAGAGAGGAAGGAGAGGAGGAGAGAGAAGAGGGAGAGAGAGAGGAGAGAGAGGGCGAGAAGAAGGGAGAGAGAGGAGAGAGGAGAGAGAGAGAGAGAGATGAGAGGAGGAGAGGAGAGAGAGAGGAGAGAGAAGAGAGAGGAGGGGAGGAGAGAGAAGAGAGGAGTGGGCGAGAGAGGAGAACAGAGAGGGAGAGGAGAAGAGAGAGAGGAGAGAGAAGAAGGAGAGAGAGGAGAGAGAGAGAGAGGAGAGAGAGAAAGAGAGAGGAGAGAGGAGAGAGAGAGAGCGAGAAGAGAGAAGAGAGAGAGAGGGAGAGAGAAGGAGAAGGGAGAGAAGAGAGAGGGAGAGGAGGAGGAGAGGAGAAGAAGAGAGGAGAGGAGGAGAGGGAGAGAGAGAAGAAGAGGAGGGAGAGAGAGAAGAGAGGAGGTGGAGAGGAAGAGGAGAGGAGAGGGAGAGAGAGAGAGGGAGGGAGAGAGAGGGAGAGGAGAGAGAGGGAGGGAGAGAGAGGGAGAGGGAGGGAGAGGGAGAGGAGAGAGAGAGGGGAGGGAGAGAGAGGGAGAGAGAGGGAGGGAGGGAGAGAGGAGGGAGAGAGAGAGAGAGAGAGAGAGAGGGAGGGAGAGAGAGAGAGAGGGAGGGAGAGAGAGAGAGGAGAGGGAGGGAGAGAGAGAGGGAGAGAGAGAGGGGAGGGAGAGAGAGGGAGAGAGAGGAGGGAGGGGAGAGAGGGAGGGAGAGAGAGAGAGAGAGAGGGAGGGAGAGAGAGAGGGAGGGAGAGAGAGAGGGAGGGAGAGAGAGGGAGAGAGAGAGAGAGGGAGGGAGAGAGAGAGGGTGAGGGAGGGAGAGAGGGAGGGAGAGAGAGAGGGAGGGAGAGAGAGGAGAGGGAGGGAGAGAGAGAGGGAGGGAGAGAGAGGGGAGAGACAGAGAGGGAGGGGAGAGACAGAGAGGGAGGGGAGAGAGAGAGAGAGAGAGGGAGAGGGAGGGAGGGAGAGAGAGAGAGAGGGAGGGGAGAGAGAGAGAGAGGGAGACAGAGAGAGACACACACATTAGCCGTCGGGTCGTGCGTGGTGTCCTCGTGTCTTGGTGTCCTCGTGTCCTCACCTCCTCCAGGTAGTCGTTGAGCTCCGACGCCACGTCGATCTCCCAGTTCTTGGTCAGCTCTCTGATTGGCTGCAGCAGGTGAGCGTACCTGCTCTCCGTCGACTCCATCGCACACCTGAGGACAGAGAGGACATCACATGACCCCCTGAGGCCAGAGAGGACATCACATGACCCCCTGAGGCCAGAGAGGACATCACATGACCCCCTGAGGCCAGAGAGGACATCACATGACCCCCTGAGGACATCACATGACCCCCTGAGGCCAGAGAGGACATCACATGACCCCCTGAGGCCAGAGAGGACATCACATGACCCCCTGAGGCCAGACAGGAGTCACTACGGAACCCTTGGCTCCTATTGGCTAGCGCACCAACACATTGTACGTGATAGGCTAAAGGGGCGGGACATCTCTAAGCGGTTGACCAATCACAACAGAGACGGCCAGCTAACCAATCCGAGCAGCTCTGGTTTCAGACAGAGGGTGAACAGAGGTGCTGCAGCTCAGGCAGCATGCGAACATGTCCCTCTGTTCCACTTCCTGTTTCTAAAGCGCTGATTCGGGGATACAGCTTTAGGAGCGGAGCTTATGGGGACCCGGCAGCTACTCACATAAGCTTTAAAGAGGAGGGGGCGGAGCTTATGGGGACCCGGCAGCTACTCACATAAAGCTTTAAAGAGGAGGGGGCGGAGCTTATGGGGACCCGGCAGCTACCGTCTAAACTAAACGCTGCCGTGACGAAACTCCATATCATGGATCATCAGGATCTGAAACAGTCTGGAGCTCAAAGGCTTCCTCTCTTGCCGGTTACAGCTAGTCTGAAGTACTTTGTAGACTGCAGGGTAGCTGGTGGAGGTGCAGCTAGTCTGAAGTACTTTGTAGACTGCAGGGTAGCTGGTGAAGGTGCAGCTAGTCTGAAGTACTTTGTAGACTGCAGGGTAGCTGGTGGAGGTGCAGCTAGTCTGAAGTACTTTGTAGACTGCAGGGTAGCTGGTGGAGGTGCAGCTAGTCTGAAGTACTTTGTAGACTGCAGGGTAGCTGGTGGAGGAGCAGCTAGTCTGAAGTACTTTGTAGACTGCAGGGTAGCTGGTGGAGGTGCAGCTAGTCTGAAGTACTTTGTAGACTGCAGGGTAGCTGGTGGAGGTGCAGCTAGTCTGAAGTACTTTGTAGACTGCAGGGTAGCTGGTGGAGGTGCAGCTAGTCTGAAGTACTTTGTAGACTGCAGGGTAGCTGGTGGAGGTGCAGCTAGTCTGAAGTACTTTGTAGACTGCAGGGTAGCTGGTGGAGGTGCAGCTAGTCTGAAGTACTTTGTAGACTGCAGGGTAGCTGGTGGAGGTGCAGCTAGTCTGAAGTACTTTGTAGACTGCAGGGTAGCTGGTGGAGGTGCAGCTAGTCTGAAGTACTTTGTAGACTGCAGGGTAGCTGGTGGAGGTGCAGCTAGTCTGAAGTACTTTGTAGACTGCAGGGTAGCTGGTGGAGGTGCAGCTAGTCTGAAGTACTTTGTAGACTGCAGGGTAGCTGGTGGAGGAGCAGCTAGTCTGAAGTACTTTGTAGACTGCAGGGTAGCTGGTGGAGGTGCAGCTAGTCTGAAGTACTTTGTAGACTGCAGGGTAGCTGGTGGAGGTGCAGCTAGTCTGAAGTACTTTGTAGACTGCAGGGTAGCTGGTGGAGGAGCAGCTAGTCTGAAGTACTTTGTAGACTGCAGGGTAGCTGGTGGAGGAGCAGCTAGTCTGAAGTACTTTGTAGACTGCAGGGTAGCTGGTGGAGGTGCAGCTAGTCTGAAGTACTTTGTAGACTGCAGGGTAGCTGGTGGAGGAGCAGCTAGTCTGAAGTACTTTGTAGACTGCAGGGTAGCTGGTGGAGGAGCAGCTAGTCTGAAGTACTTTGTAGACTGCAGGGTAGCTGGTGGAGGTGCAGCTAGTCTGAAGTACTTTGTAGACTGCAGGGTAGCTGGTGGAGGTGCAGCTAGTCTGAAGTACTTTGTAGACTGCAGGGTAGCTGGTGGAGGTGCAGCTAGTCTGAAGTACTTTGTAGACTGCAGGGTAGCTGGTGGAGGTGCAGCTAGTCTGAAGTACTTTGTAGACTGCAGGGTAGCTGGAGGAGGTGCAGCTAGTCTGAAGTACTTTGTAGACTGCAGGGTAGCTGGTGGAGGTGCAGCTAGTCTGAAGTACTTTGTAGACTGCAGGGTAGCTGGAGGAGGTGCAGCTAGTCTGAAGTACTTTGTAGACTGCAGGGTAGCTGGTGAAGGTGCAGCTAGTCTGAAGTACTTTGTAGACTGCAGGGTAGCTGGTGGAGGTGCAGCTAGTCTGAAGTACTTTGTAGACTGCAGGGTAGCTGGTGGAGGTGCAGCTAGTCTGAAGTACTTTGTAGACTGCAGGGTAGCTGGTGGAGGTGCAGCTAGTCTGAAGTACTTTGTAGACTGCAGGGTAGCTGGTGGAGGTGCAGCTAGTCTGAAGTACTTTGTAGACTGCAGGGTAGCTGGTGGAGGTGCAGCTAGTCTGAAGTACTTTGTAGACTGCAGGGTAGCTGGTGGAGGAGCAGCTAGTCTGAAGTACTTTGTAGACTGCAGGGTAGCTGGTGGAGGTGCAGCTAGTCTGAAGTACTTTGTAGACTGCAGGGTAGCTGGTGGAGGTGCAGCTAGTCTGAAGTACTTTGTAGACTGCAGGGTAGCTGGTGGAGGAGCAGCTAGTCTGAAGTACTTTGTAGACTGCAGGGTAGCTGGTGGAGGTGCAGCTAGTCTGAAGTACTTTGTAGACTGCAGGGTAGCTGGTGGAGGAGCAGCTAGTCTGAAGTACTTTGTAGACTGCAGGGTAGCTGGTGGAGGTGCAGCTAGTCTGAAGTACTTTGTAGACTGCAGGGTAGCTGGTGGAGGTGCAGCTAGTCTGAAGTACTTTGTAGACTGCAGGGTAGCTGGTGGAGGTGCAGCTAGTCTGAAGTACTTTGTAGACTGCAGGGTAGCTGGTGGAGGTGCAGCTAGTCTGAAGTACTTTGTAGACTGCAGGGTAGCTGGTGGAGGTGCAGCTAGTCTGAAGTACTTTGTAGACTGCAGGGTAGCTGGTGGAGGAGCAGCTAGTCTGAAGTACTTTGTAGACTGCAGGGTAGCTGGTGGAGGTGCAGCTAGTCTGAAGTACTTTGTAGACTGCAGGGTAGCTGGGGAGGTGCAGCTAGTCTGAAGTACTTTGTAGACTGCAGGGTAGCTGGTGGAGGTGCAGCTAGTCTGAAGTACTTTGTAGACTGCAGGGTAGCTGGTGGAGGTGCAGCTAGTCTGAAGTACTTTGTAGACTGCAGGGTAGCTGGTGGAGGTGCAGCTAGTCTGAAGTACTTTGTAGACTGCAGGGTAGCTGGTGGAGGTGCAGCTAGTCTGAAGTACTTTGTAGACTGCAGGGTAGCTGGTGGAGGTGCAGCTAGTCTGAAGTACTTTGTAGACTGCAGGGTAGCTGGTGGAGGAGCAGCTAGTCTGAAGTACTTTGTAGACTGCAGGGTAGCTGGTGGAGGTGCAGCTAGTCTGAAGTACTTTGTAGACTGCAGGGTAGCTGGAGGATTCACTCCAGGTGGAACTAAAGTCTGATTCAACACCTGATTATATTTCACATCCTTCCTCCACACATGGAAAGTAGCAGAGGAGGAAAAGTGAGATAAAATCTAATATAGTGCCGCGCAGACATACTATCAGGATGTCACTGATGTGGCGCGGCCGCGGAGTGATACGGTGAGCCCGCATCTAGCATGCCTGTATGTACCACGGCTGAAGACCTGTAGGTACATAAAGATGTCTCTAGAAAGGTCTACGGGTGACCCCACTCCATGAGCTGCGGGCAACAACAAAGCAACAACAAAGCAACAACAAACAAACAAACAACAAACAACAAACAAAGGACTATCTCACCGATAACAACATCTAAACGGGTTTCTGAGGTTTTCTCCGTAAACAAACTTCTGTTTAGTCTCACACTCTTCACTAAACTAGTCCCTCACATTGTTATATTTACGGTACCGCGAGGTTTTACCGCTGTTTTAGGAGGAAACGCGAGTAAATAAAGTAATTAAATTAAATAACTCACCACGAAAACAAACAAACTACCCGCCAAATGTTTTTCCTTTTCCGCTGTTGTGCTCCTTCTTCTTCTTCGGTGGTGGTTAGTGGCGGAGAGGCGCGCCATCACCCCCAGCTGGACAGAGGTGGAACAACATGCAGGGAATACATAGAAAGACTAAACGATATATAAATACAATAAAATATAAAACAAATTGTATAATATTATAATAATAATACAATTATATAATTATGTATAAATATGCTATGCTACATCCATATGAATTTATAGTTAAATATGATAAAAGATAACCATATTAGAAACATAACCTATTAAAATATTAAGGTTAAAAGATACAAAACATAATCATTGAGGTTCAGTTCTATTTCGTATATGGCTTCGCCCTCTAAGGCTGTCGCTATTGGGTAATCCCCCTGCGCCCCGCCCAGCACTGAAAACTTGTAGTCCACGCCCACCCGCCAGGTGGGCCCCACCCTCGGGCCTCCTTCCGGTATAAGTAGGAAGGAGGCCACGGCAATCTGCTCCCTCTTTTCTTCAGCAAACCAGCAGTTACTGAAGCACAGACATTGAGAATCATCTCGCTCTTGCTGCTGCGGCCGAGGAGGACGATTGGCCCGCCAGGCTTACGAGCCGCGGACGGGGCCGAGTGCCGGGCAGGAGTCCGAAGAAAAGCAACTCCTGCCCCGCCTCCCTCCACGGTTCACCGTGCGGTTCTCCCCTCCCTCCTCTCCTCCGGACGGGGGAGACAGAGTCAAAGCAGGGTGCCAGCTTGGCGGCCGAACATGCTTTCCCCCTCTCCGTCCCCACAGCGCGGCGGCGAATAACATCGCGCTGCTCTCCGACTCGGTGGGGACACTGGTAGAGCGGTCCACCACCGAGGCGGAGGAAATCAGCAAGGCGGCAGCACGGCGCTCATTCTGTGCGCGTCCGTCGCCGTCTCCCAGGCGAGGATTTCCGCGTGGGAGACACAGATCCAGCGCCACCTCTGGCGGAAGCAGGCGTCCGTTACGGAGACGGCCAGAAAAGTGCTACTGGACGCTTCAATCAGCCCGGACGGGCTGTTCGGACCCCAGTTCCAGGCCATGGTGGAGTCCATGAAGACGGCCGCGGAACAGGCGGACGGCATTCGCCAGCATGTAGCTGGCTCCAGCCGGCTGAGCGCCCACAGCGGCACCAACGCTCGCAGCAGCCGCGGCGTCCACGCGGCCACAGGAGGCAGCGAGCGGAGAGACGCCCACAGCCACCGCCTCGGCGTCAGACTCGCCCTTTGGCGGCTGCAGGGGCTCCGTCCCACGTTTCCGCTCCCCCACCACCGCAGAGACAGGGTGTCCCGGCGACGAGTCAAAGGGGAGGGGGGCTCCCCGCTCCTGGTCTGCTCCGCGAGAGCCTCCGAGTACGCAGAGCCGGTAATTAAGCCGGCTGCCACTAATCTGTTGATTAAGTACGGCAGGGCTCGCTGCAGACGCCTGCTGGGTTTAACCTGTCGGTTCATAACCTGCAGAGCTCGCGGCATTCCTCTGTCCGAGACACGCCGTCATAATAACCCATGAGCGCCGTTATAACGCCTCATGTGGACAGCACTGCAGACACCTCCATCCATCCCCTGAGCGTGTACGCGCCTCATGATGACAGCCGGAGTGAGACGCAGCGTGTGGAGGCCCCGCGCAGCCCGTTCGGTCCCAGCCCACCTGGGGTTGCCTCACGCCCTGTGTAAACCAGCTGCCTATAACCTGTCGGTTAATAGCCAGCAGGGCTCGTTGCTAAAGCCTGGTTTTAACCTGTCGGTTAATAAACTACAGAGCTCGCGGCATTCCTCTGTCCGAGATTGGTTAGCCTCGGTTAGCTCATTGGTTAGCCTCGGTTAGCTCATTGGTTAGCTCATTGGTTAGCCTCAGTTAGCTCATTGGTTAGCCTCAGTTAGCTCATTGGTTAGCCTCGGTTAGCTCATTGGTTAGCCTCGGTTAGCTCATTGGTTAGCCTCAGTTAGCTCATTGGTTAGCCTCGGTTAGCTCATTAGTTAGCCTCAGTTAGCTCATTGGTTAGCCTCGGTTAGCTCATTGGTTAGCCTCAGTTAGCTCATTGGTTAGCCTCGGTTAGCTGAGCTCATTGGTTAGCCTCGCTTAGCCTGGGTTAGCTCATTGGTTAGCCTCGCTTAGCCTGGGTTAGCTCATTGGTTAGCCTGGGTTAGCTCATTGGTTAGCCTCGGTTAGCTCATTGGTTAGCCTCGGTTAGCTCATTGGTTAGCCTCGGTTAGCCTCGGTTAGCTCATTGGTTAGCCTCAGTTAGCTCATTGGTTAGCCTCGGTTAGCTCATTGGTTAGCCTCGGTTAGCTCATTGGTTAGCCTCAGTTAGCTCATTGGTTAGCCTCGGTTAGCTCATTAGTTAGCCTCAGTTAGCTCATTGGTTAGCCTCGGTTAGCTCATTGGTTAGCCTCAGTTAGCTCATTAGTTAGCCTCGGTTAGCTGAGCTCATTGGTTAGCCTCGCTTAGCCTGGGTTAGCTCATTGGTTAGCCTCGCTTAGCCTGGGTTAGCTCATTGGTTAGCCTCGCTTAGCCTGGGTTAGCTCATTGGTTAGCCTGGGTTAGCTCATTGGTTAGCCTCGGTTAGCTCATTGGTTAGCTCATTGGTTAGCTTATTGGTTAGCTCATTGGTTAGCCTCAGTTAGCTCATTGGTTAGCCTCGGTTAGCTCATTGGTTAGCCTCAGTTAGCTCATTGGTTAGCCTCGGTTAGCTGAGCTCATTGGTTAGCCTCGCTTAGCCTGGGTTAGCTCATTGGTTAGCCTCGCTTAGCCTGGGTTAGCTCATTGGTTAGCCTGGGTTAGCTCATTAGTTAGCCTCGCTTAGCCTGGGTTAGCTCATTGGTTAGCCTGGGTTAGCTCATTGGTTAGCCTCGGTTAGCTCATTGGTTAGCCTCGGTTAGCTCATTGGTTAGCTCATTGGTTAGCTCATTGGTTAGCCTCGGTTAGCTCATTGGTTAGCCTGGGTTAGCTCATTGGTTAGCTCATTGGTTAGCCTCGGTTAGCTCATTGGTTAGCCTCGGTTAGCCTGCCCTGGAACCGTATTTAGTTGTAATGTTGATGCCGGTGGACTGATCGTATCGGGCTCTGAGGATGCTCACCTGACCTCAGCTCTGACTTGAGAGGGAACGTTTGCTCAAACCCTTGGTGTTCTGTCTCATAGCGGCGCGTTGTCTCTTTCAGTGAGCGCCACGCTCTCTGAGAGACACCCTGGCTCTGAGCTCCCAGAGGCCGGAGGAACATGAACGAGTCCACTCAGGGGTCAGAGCTCTGAGCTCTCTCCTCTCTTCTTCTGTGTTTCTCTCTCTGTATCTCTCTCTCCTCTCTTCTTCTGTGTTTCTCTCCCTGTATCTCTCTCTCCTCTCTTCTTCTGTGTTTCTCTCTCTGTATCTCTCTCTCCTCTCTTCTTCTGTGTTTCTCTCCCTGTATCTCTCTCTCCTCTCTTCTTCTGTGTTTCTCTCCCTGTATCTCTCTCTCCTCTCTTCTTCTGTGTTTCTCTCCCTGTATCTCTCTCTCCTCTCTTCTTCTGTGTTTCTCTCTCTGTATCTCTCTCTCATCTCTTCTGTGTTTCTCTCTCTGTATCTCTCTCTCCTCTCTTCTTCTGTGTTTCTCTCTCTGTTTCTCTCTCTCCTCTCTTCTTCTGTGTTTCTCTCTCTGTATCTCTCTCTCCTCTCTTCTTCTGTGTTTCTCTCTCTGTATCTCTCTCTCCTCTCTTCTTCTGTGTTTCTCTCTCTGTATCTCTCTCTCCTCGCTTCTTCTGTGTTTCTCTCCCTGTATCTCTCTCTCCTCTCTTCTTCTGTGTTTCTCTCTCTGTATCTCTCTCCTCTCTTCTTCTGTGTTTCACTCCCTGTATCTCTCTCTCCTCTCTTCTTCTGTGTTTCTCTCTCTGTATCTCTCTCTCCTCTCTTCTGTGTTTCTCTCCCTGTATCTCTCTCCTCTCTTCTGTGTTTCTCTCCCTGTATCTCTCTCTCCTCTCTTCTTCTGTGTTTCTCTCTCTGTATCTCTCTCCTCTCTTCTTCTGTGTTTCTCTCCCTGTATCTCTCTCTCCTCTCTTCTTCTGTGTTTCTCTCTCTGTATCTCTCTCCTCTCTTCTTCTGTGTTTCTCTCCCTGTATCTCTCTCTCCTCTCTTCTTCTGTGTTTCTCTCTCTGTATCTCTCTCTCCTCTCTTCTTCTGTGTTTCTCTCTCTGTATCTCTCTCTCCTCTCTTCTTCTGTGTTTCTCTCCCTGTATCTCTCTCTCCTCTCTTCTTCTGTGTTTCTCTCTCTGTATCTCTCTCCTCTCTTCTTCTGTGTTTCTCTCCCTGTATCTCTCTCTCCTCTCTTCTTCTGTGTTTCTCTCTCTGTATCTCTCTCTCCTCTCTTCTTCTGTGTTTCTCTCCCTGTATCTCTCTCTCCTCTCTTCTGTGTTTCTCTCCCTGTATCTCTCTCTCCTCTCTTCTTCTGTGTTTCTCTCCCTGTATCTCTCTCTCCTCTCTTCTTCTGTGTTTCTCTCTCTGTATCTCTCTCTCCTCTCTTCTTCTGTGTTTCTCTCTCTGTATCTCTCTCCTCTCTTCTTCTGTGTTTCTCTCCCTGTATCTCTCTCTCTCTCTTCTTCTGTGTTTCTCTCTCTGTATCTCTCTCTCCTCTCTTCTTCTGTGTTTCTCTCTCTGTATCTCTCTCTCCTCTCTTCTTCTGTGTTTCTCTCCCTGTATCTCTCTCTCCTCTCTTCTTCTGTGTTTCTCTCTCTGTATCTCTCTCTCCTCTCTTCTTCTGTGTTTCTCTCCCTGTATCTCTCTCTCCTCTCTTCTTCTGTGTTTCTCTCTCTGTATCTCTCTCTCCTCTCTTCTTCTGTGTTTCTCTCCCTGTATCTCTCTCTCCTCTCTTCTTCTGTGTTTCTCTCTCTGTATCTCTCTCTCTCTCTTCTTCTGTGTTTCTCTCCCTGTATCTCTCTCTCCTCTCTTCTTCTGTGTTTCTCTCTCTGTATCTCTCTCTCCTCTCTTCTGTGTTTCTCTCCCTGTATCTCTCTCTCCTCTCTTCTTCTGTGTTTCTCTCCCTGTATCTCTCTCTCCTCTCTTCTTCTGTGTTTCTCTCTCTGTATCTCTCTCTCCTCTCTTCTTCTGTGTTTCTCTCCCTGTATCTCTCTCTCCTCTTCTTCTGTGTTTCTCTCCCTGTATCTCTCTCTCCTCTCTTCTTCTGTGTTTCTCTCCCTGTATCTCTCTCTCCTCTCTTCTTCTGTGTTTCTCTCCCTGTATCTCTCTCTCTCTCTTCTTCTGTGTTTCTCTCTCTGTATCTCTCTCTCCTCTCTTCTTCTGTGTTTCTCTCTCTGTATCTCTCTCCTCTCTTCTTCTGTGTTTCTCTCCCTGTATCTCTCTCTCCTCTCTTCTTCTGTGTTTCTCTCCCTGTATCTCTCTCTCCTCTCTTCTTCTGTGTTTCTCTCCCTGTATCTCTCTCTCCTCTCTTCTTCTGTGTTTCTCTCCCTGTATCTCTCTCTCCTCTCTTCTTCTGTGTTTCTCTCTCTGTATCTCTCTCTCCTCTCTTCTTCTGTGTTTCTCTCCCTGTATCTCTCTCTCCTCTCTTCTTCTGTGTTTCTCTCTCTGTATCTCTCACTCCTCTCTCTTGCCCCCTGTCGGCGGCTGTTAAAATATAATCGCCCCGTCAAAATTGAAATCCCCTATTAATGTATTGATTATAGGTCCGGGTTCGTATAGATCCGCGCCCGGATCCGGAACCCTGTTTGCCGACCCCTGGCGTAAGATAACCAACGATATACTCAACAACGTCCCCTACGACGTCCCCTACGACGTCCCCTACGACGTCCCCTACGACGTACCCTACGACGTACCCTACAACGTACCCTACAACGTACCCTACGACATATCCTACGACTTACCCTATGACTTACGACGTACCCTACGACTTACCCTACGACGTACCCTACGACGCACCCTACGACGCACCCTACGACGTCCCCTACGACGTACCCTACGACATATCCTACGACTTACCCTATGACTTACGACGTACCCTACGACGTACCCTACGACGTACCCTACGACGTACCCTACGACGTACCCTACGACGTACCCTACGACTTACCACTTACCCTACGACGTACCCTACGACGTACCCTACGACTTACGACGTACCCTACAACTTACCCTACGACGTACCCTACGACGTACCCTACGACTTACGACGTACCCTACGACGTACCCTACGACGTACCCTACGACGTACCCTACGACGTACCCTACGACGTACCCTACGACGTACCCTAAGACGTACCCTACGACTTACGACGTACCCTACAACTTACCCTACGACGTACCCTACGACGTACCCTACGACGTACCCTACGACGTACCCTACGACGTACCCTACGACGTACCCTACGACGTACCCTACGACGTACCCTACCACTTACCCTACCACTTACCCTACGACGTACCCTACGACTTACGACGTACCCTACAACTTACCCTACGACGTACCCTACTACATACCCTACGACGTACCCTACGACGTACCCTACGACTTACGACGTACCCTACAACTTACCCTACGACGTACCCTACGACGTACCCTACGACTTACGACGTACCCTACAACTTACCCTACGACGTACCCTACGACGTACCCTACGACGTACCCTACGACGTACCCTACGACGTAATCTACGACGTACCCTACGACGTAACCTACGACATACCCTACGACGTACCCTACGACGTACCCTACGACGTACCCTACGACGTACCCTACGACGATAATAATATATAATAAATGATAAAGAGGTAATAATTAATAAGCCACATCTCACATGTATAAAAACATTTTACATATTTTGTATTCAGTTATTTTAATTTACTGTTTATATGTTTTATTATTAAATATTATTATTTATTTAATTGTCACTCCTCTGGTTCGTTGTGAGATACCCTGGATGAGTTATCTGCTTCACGGCACCACATCAGGTTTTTAATTCACTTTGTTCCGTCGTGTGAAAAAGCCCGAACACACATCAAACCTCTCGGTGAATAATCACCTGTGTGGGGAGGAAGGGGTTAAAGATGGAGGCTGCTTGTGCATTCCTGTCATGGCTTCTTCCTGTGTGACGTCAGAGAGAGGGGGGGGGAGCTGCTGCAGGAGGAGGAGGAGGAGGAGGAGGAGGAAGAGGAGGAGATTTATAGGACAACAGCAGCAGGAGGAAGAGGAGGAGGAATCCTTACAAGCAGCAGCACCTCGTCTTCTTCAGGTATTTACCCCTCATCATCTTCATTATTCCATCCCGAGAGGCTCTACATGAGAGGGCAGATGATGAAGGTCACAGAGAGGAAGAGGAGGGGGCTATACACGTCTCTCTCCTTCCTCTCGTCATCAGAGGTTTCTGTTGCTGAAGGTTAGCGTCGTGGAGCTGGAGGCTTGATAACGAGGCTCGTAGTGACGATGCTCTGCAGCAGCACAGGACTCCTGCTGCTCTGCACACTGCACTCCTGCTGCTCTGCACACTGCACTCCATGTGATACAGGATATATAACCAGTCTGTTCAATCCGTCCGGGCTCTCATCAGCCTGTCTCTCCGTGGGTTTATTAAATGTGCCAGTGCCAGGACTGTCTCAGGGAGGACAGCTTCAGATGATGCTCCTCTGACTTGGAGCAGTCTGCACACAGAGTGGAACGTTAGCTGGTTCCACGACATGTGTTCAAAGCTCGGTTGATGCTGCTCACTCACAAGCTGTTGGTACCCGTACATGTGGATAGATATGTGAACTGTAATCCCTGTAATGATGCTGTATGACGTCCTCTTGTTGTTCTGTTGTTTGTGTTTCATGTCCTCTTGAGGAACCTACTGCTGCAGCTCTCCCTGAAAAGAGGCCATTGATCTCAATGGGATTTCACCTGATCAATAAAGGTTTTGAATTGAATTGAATTGATGTAGCTTAGGATGAATCCTACGATGTTCTCTACGACGATATGCCAACAATGTACCCCACAATGTAACGATGTAGCCTCCGATGTAACGATGTAACGATGTAGCCTCGATGTAACGATGTAACGATGTAGCCTCAGATGTAACGATGTAGCCTCCGATGTAACGATGTAGCCTCCGATGTAACGATGTAACGATGTAACGATGTAGCCTCCGATGTAACAATGTAGCCTCCGATGTAACGATGTAGCCTCCGATGTAACGATGTAGCCTCAGATGTAACGATGTAGCCTCCGATGTAACGATGTAGCCTCCGATGTAATGATGTAACGATGTAGCCTCCGATGTAACGATGTAACGATGTAACGATGTAGCCTCAGATGTAACGATGTAGCCTCCGATGTAACGATGTAGCCTCGATGTAACGATGTAGCCTCCGATGTAACGATGTAGCCTCCGATGTAATGATGTAACGATGTAGCCTCCGATGTAACGATGTAGCCTCCGATGTAACGATGTAGCCTCCGATGTAACGATGTAGCCTCCGATGTAATGATGTAACGATGTAGCCTCCGATGTAACGATGTAGCCTCCGATGTAACGATGCAGCCTCCGATGTAACGATGTAGCCTCCGATGTAACGATGTAACGAGCTGATCCAGATTTACGTCCGGTATGACGTAATATCTGAAATGTGGACCCACGGCCCAATCAGAAAGCTGCTATCAGAAACAATGCCCGACTGTTTTGGACGTAATATGGTCGGTGTTTACATTAGCATCGCTAGCACTCAGAGCTAACCTGTGCTGGAGAGCATGTGTGTGAAGAAGCAGGAAGTAGAAAGGAACTCCCCTCGTGGTGTAACCGGGAGAGAGGAAGCCTTTGAGCTCCAGACTGTTTCAGAGCCCGGATGATCCTGATATGGAGTTTCATCACGGCAGCATTTGTTTAGACGGTATCTGCCGGGTCCCACATGAGCCGGCATAAGCTCCGCCCCCTCCTATTTTTATTTGAGCCTTTATTTATACAGGTGAGCATCTCATTGAGACACAGGTCTCATTCTCAAGAGCCCTGTTGGTACCCAGAATCAGCACTGCAGAGACAGGAAGAGAAACAGAGATGAAGGGGTGATCTGTTTGCTATTGCCTGGACACAGCATGATAGGTGACCTTTAATATCGTACAGCGCAAGATAACCAACGGTATTCTCAACGATATTCTCAACGACTACCCTTAGACAACCTTTACGACATTTACACTTCCTTACGAATTTCTCTACGACAAACTCTATCACACACTCTCTGATGTACGAAGACGAACTCCCTGAAAAACTCTACAATGTACCCTACGACGTACCCTACGACGGACCCTACGACGGACCCTACGACGGACTCAACGACGTACCCTACGACTTACCCTACGACGTACCCTATGACGGACTCAACGACGTACCCTACGACGTACCCTACGACGTACCCTACGACGTACCCTACGACGTACCCTACGTACGGACCCTACGACGGACCCTACGACGACCCTACGACGGACCCTACGACGGACTCAACGACGTACCCTACGACGTACCCTACGACGTACCCTACGACGTACCCTACGACGTACTCAACGACGTACCCTACGACGTACCCTACGACGAACCCTGCGACGTACCCTACGACGGACCCTACGACGGACCCTACGACGGACCCTACGACGGACCCTACGACGGACTCAACGACGTACCCTACGACGCACCCTACGACGCACCCTACGACGCACTCAACGACGTACCCTACGACGTACCCTACGACGTACCCTACGACGTACCTATGACGTACCCTACGACGTACCCTACCCTACGCACGTACCCTACCGTACGTACCCTACACTACCCACGACGTACCCTAACGGACTCACGACGTACCCTACGACGTACCCTACGACGTACCCTACGACATACCCTACCATACGTACCCTACGACGTACCCTACGACGTACCCTACGATGGACTCAACGGCATACCCTACGACAGACCCTACGACGGACTCAACGACGCACCCTACGACGCACCCTACGACGCACCCTACGACGTACCCTAAGACGGACTCAACGACGTACCCTATGACGTACCCTATGACGTACCCTACGACGTACCCTACGACGTACCCTGCGACGTACCCTGCGACATACCTTACGAAGGACTCAACGACAGACCCTACGACGGACTCAACGACGTACCCTACGACTTACCCTACGAAGTACCCTACGACGTACCCTACGACTTACCCTACGAAGTACCCTACGACGTACCCTACGACGTACCCTACGACGTACCCTACGATGGACTCAACGGCGTACCCTACGAAGTACCCTACGACGTACCCTACGATGGACTCAACGGCGTACCCTACGACGTACCCTACGACGTACCCTACGACGTACCCTACGACGTACCCTACGACGTACCCTACGACGTACCCTAAGACGTACCCTATGACGTACCCTATGATGTACCCTACGACGTACCCTACGACGTACCCTATGATGGACTCAACGGCGTACCCTACGACGTACCCTACGACGTACCCTACGACGTACTCTACCGTACGTACCCTACGACGTACCCTACGACACACACTACGACGCACCCTACGACGCACCCTACGACGCACCCTACGACGTACCCTACGAAGTACCCTACGACGTACCCTACGACGTACCCTACGACGTACCCTATGACGGACTCAACGACATACCCTACGACGTACTCTACGACGTACCCTACGACGTACCCTACGAAGTACCCTACGACGTACCCTACGACGTACCTTACGACGTACCCTATGATGGACTCAACGGCGTACCCTACGACGTACCCTACGACGTACCCTACCGTACCCTACCGTACGTACCCTACGACGTACCCTACGAAGTACCCTACGACGTACCTTACGACAAACCTTACAACGTACCCTACCGAACGTACCCTACGATGTACCCTACGACGTACCCTACGACGTAGCCTACGACGTACCCTGCGACGTACCCTACGACGTACCCTACCGTACGTACCCTATGACGTACCCTACGACGTACCCTACGACGTACCCTACGACGTACCCTGCGACGTACCTTACAACGTACCCTACCGAATGTACCCTACGATGTACCCTACGATGTACCCTACGACGTACTCTACCGTACGTACCCTACAACGTACCCTACGACGCACCCTACGACGTACCCTACGACGCATCCTACGACACACACTACGACGCACCCTACGACGCACCCTACGACGCACCCTACGACGCACCCTACGACGCACCCTACGACGTACCCTACGAAGTACCCTACGATGTACCCTACGACGTACCCTACGACGGACTCAACGACATACCCTACGACGTACCCTACGACGTACCCTACGAAGTACCCTACGACGTACCCTACGACGTACCCTACGACCTACCCTACGACGTACCCTAAGATGGACTCAACGACGTACCCTATGACGTACCCTAAGATGGACTCAACGGCGTACCCTACGACGTTCCCTACCGTACGTACCCTACGACGTACCCTACGACGTACCCTACGACGTACCCTACGACGTACCCTACGACGTACCCTACGACGTACCCTAAGATGGACTCAACGACGTACCCTATGACGTACCCTATGACGTACCCTACGACGTACCCTACGACGTACCCTGCCGTACCCTACCGTACGTACCCTATGACGTACCCTACGACATACCCTACGACGTACCCTACGAAGTACCCTACGACGTACCTTACGACGTACCTTACAACGTACCCTACCGAACGTACCCTACGATGTACCCTACGACGTACCCTACGACGTACCCTACGACGTACCCTGCGACGTACCCTGCGACGTACCCTACCGTACGTACCCTACGACGTACCCTACGACGTACCCTGCGACGTACCCTGCGACGTACCCTACCGTACGTACCCTACGACGTACCCTACGACGTACCCTGCGACGTACCCTACCGTGCGTACCCTACGACGTACCCTACGACGTACCCTGCGACGTACCCTGCGACGTACCCTGCGACGTACCTTACGACGTACCCTACCGTACGTACCCTACGACGTACCCTACGACGTACTCTACGACAATAACACAAACTGTCCAATCTACCCTACAACGTTCCCTATTCGTGAGGCCTGCATGCTTTGACTCCCAGAGTGCACTTCACCCTCTAACGTCCAATCACAGTGCTTCACGTTATCATTCAACCATCTCAAGCTCTGTCTCTTTAGCAGCTGAGGCTCATGGGTATTGTAGTCTTTAGATGTAGTGTCACAGTTTCTTCTCTCTCTCCTCTCAGCTCCAGGAGGATGGAGCGGTCTCAGCGGCTCAGTTTGCCCGGAGCCTGAAGCCCTCGCTGGGCCTCACTTCCTGTCCCGCCCCCCCCTCTGTGAGGAAGCTTCTCCGTCTGTCCGGCTTTACTCTCCTGAAACATGGACAGCTTCCGGCTGCCGCCCGTCATCGAGGAGGGTCTGGATGCATCCGGTCAGTGCGGTTCAGGAAACGGCGTTGTTACGTCTGGATGCATCCGGTCAGTGCGGTTCAGGAAACGCGTCGTTACGTCTGGATGCATCCGGTCCGTGCGGTTCAGGAAACGCGTCGTTACGTCTGGATGCATCCGGTCCGTGCGGTTCAGGAAACGCGTCGTTACGTCTGGATGCATCCGGTCGGCGCGGTTCAGGAAACGCGTCGTTACGTCTGGATGCATCCGGTCAGTGCGGTTCAGGAAACGTGTCGTTACGTCTGGATGCATCCGGTCCGTGCGGTTCAGGAAACGGCGTCGTTACGTCTGGATGCATCCGGTCAGTGCGGTTCAGGAAACGTGTCGTTACGTCTGGATGCATCCGGTCAGTGCGGTTCAGGAAACGGAGTCGTTACGTCTGGATGCATCCGGTCGGCGCGGTTCAGGAAACGTGTCGTTACGTCTGGATGCATCCGGTCCGTGCGGTTCAGGAAACGTGTCGTTACGTCTGGATGCATCCGGTCGGTGCGGTTCAGGAAACGCGTCGTTACGTCTGGATGCATCCGGTCGGCGCGGTTCAGGAAACGGCGTCGTTACGTCCGGATGCATCCGGTCGGCGCGGTTCAGGAGGCGCGGAGAGACGCATCTCTTTCTGCTTTTCTAAGTACCATCTATTCTGTCCTGTGTTTGAGTTAAAAACTGGTGGGAATATTTTGTATTTAAATATTTTTTTATAAAATTATAATATTTATTTTAAATAAAATGTAAAAAATATTTGTTATTTGATCAAAATAATAATTCATGATATTATATTAAATAATGTTTAACAATATTTATTTTTTATTTGTATTACATTTTTATCCGTTAGGGTTAGTTGTTCTTGTCTCCTCTTGTTTCCTCTTGTCTCCTCTCGTCTCCTCTTGTCTCCTCTCCTCCTCTCGTCTCCTCTTGTCTCCTCTTGTTTCCTCTTGTCTCCTCTCCTCTTGTCTCCTCTCGTCTCCTCTTGTCTCCTCTTGTCTCCTCTCCTCCTCTCGTCTCCTCTCGTTTCCTCTTGTCTCCTCTTGTCTCCTCTTGTCTCCTCTTGTCTCCTCTTGTTTCCTCTTGTCTCGTCTTGTCTCGTCTTGTCTCCTCTTGTCTCCTCTTGTTTCCTCTTGTCTCCTCTCGTCTCCTCTTGTCTCCTCTCCTCCTCTCGTCTCCTCTCGTTTCCTCTTGTCTCCTCTTGTCTCCTCTTGTATCCTCTTGTTTCCTCTTGTCTCCTCTTGTCTCCTCTTGTCTCCTCTTGTTTCCTCTTGTCTCCTCTCCTCTTGTCTCCTCTCGTCTCCTCTTGTCTCCTCTTGTCTCCTCTTGTATCCTCTTGTTTACTCTTGTCTCCTCTCCTCTTGTCTCCTCTTGTCTCCTCTTGTCTCCTCTTGTCTCCTCTTGTTTCCTCTTGTCTCCTCTCCTCTTGTCTCCTCTCGTCTCCTCTTGTCTCCTCTTGTCTCCTCTTGTATCCTCTTGTTTACTCTTGTCTCCTCTTGTCTCCTCTTGTCTCCTCTTGTTTCCTCTTGTCTCCTCTCCTCTTGTCTCCTCTTGTCTCCTCTTGTTTCCTCTTGTCTCCTCTCCTCTTGTCTCCTCTTGTCTCCTCTTGTTTCCTCTTGTCTCCTCTCCTCTTGTCTCCTCTTGTTTCCTCTTGTCTCCTCTCCTCTTGTCTCCTCTCGTCTCCTCTTGTATCCGTTTTGGCAAGACTTTTATTAAAACATTGTTTCATACGGATATTTTCCTCTAATATATATATAAATTAAAATACATAAATATAAATAAACCCTATTATTTAATATTACACTCTGTCCCTTCCCTGCCTCTCGGGACTTCCATGTATTTAGATTTGTTCCTAAAATGTTTAAATATTCCTCCTCCGTCAGACCTGAGGTTCTCCGCTCCACCACCAGAGGGAGCCAGAACACCAGCGCTGTCATTTCTGTTAATTGCATTCATTAAATGAAGTGTCTGCACACAGCTGTCCCCTGTCCGCTGTCTGCGGAGGACTGGTCATTTTAATATACTGTTATATTAGCATGGACAGCTAACCGTTAGCTCTTTTCTCCGTGACGAAGACGAGCTATGTGAGATGAAGGAGACGAGGCCGATCGTGCTGGGAGAAACTCTGACGGACAAAGAGAGGGAATCTCTGGAGGAGAAGGAGGAGGAGAAGGAGGCGATGCAGGAGGAGGAGGAGGAGGAGGAGGAGGAGGAGCTGAGGGCGCAGGTGTTCCAGCTGATGGTGGAGCTGGCCGACAGCAGAGAGGTTTCTCAGAGACAAGAGGAGGACGCCCTGGAGCTGCAGGGTCAGAGCAGCGCCCCACGTGGCCAGAGAAGGGTACTGACTCACAGGACACTGACTCC
>CM070444.1:28130527-28190527 GCA_036324595.1 Champsocephalus gunnari
CACACAGGTGAGAGGTCACACAGGTGAGAGGTCACAGGTGAGAGGTCACTCAGGTGTTCTATTAAAGGGTTTGACGTGAAAACGTTTTAAAGAATTAGTGCGTCACGGCCCAGATCGAGAAGCTGAGGGTTATAGATAAGGTCCGATGTACTTCTGTGTACAACAACAAAGATGAGAAGTCGCCTCCAGGTCTGCATGCAGCTCGATGACTCGCTCTCTGCTCGCCGCATTCTGCTTCCTGGTCGTCTGCAGCTGCTTGTGTTGCTGCTTCTTCAGCATTGTTGTTGTTGTTGTTGTTGTTGTTGTTGTTGTCGTTGTCGTCTCGTCCCTGTCAGTGCCGGGCAGTCTGTCTCCATGTTAGCATCACCTGTCTGTTCCTGCTCCCTCCGTCCCGCCTTCAGGGAGTTCGAGGTGGCCTCGGTTGGTCCTGATCAGAGACCATAGGGTCCTTCAGGGGTGCAGGGTTTCCTGGAGGACCTCAGAACCTCCTCGTCTGACCGGACCGGACCCACAACTCCACCTGACACCGACTTGACCCAGGACTTGTGTTTCACTTGAGACTAGACAAATGACCAGGGCTCGAATTGGACTTGACCAAGAACTTAAGAACTGACTTAAAGCTTGACTCTCGACTCGCCGGACTTGGGTATCAACATATGGGACTTTCGGGACCTGAATGATCTTCGGACTCAATGTGTGGCTTGACTCAGGACACTTGAGACTAGACAAATGACTTAGGCTCGAATTTGACTTGATTAAGAACTGACTCAAAACTTGACTCTCGACTCGCCGGACTTGGGTATCACTCTCACTTGGGACCTGGAGGATAGTAGGACTTGCTAACTCCCTCGAACGGGATTGGCTTTGTTCATTCGGGAACTGACTTGGAATTTGAGACCAGCATGTCTTGACGTGGGTCTCGATGTGTGACTCAGTGACACTTGAGACTAGACAAATGACCTGGGCTTGAATTGGACTTGACCAAGAACTTAAGAACTGACTTAAAACTTGAGTCTAGATTCGCTAGACTTGGGTATCACTCTCACTTGGGACCTGAATGATCTTAGGACTCGCTAACTCCCTCGAACGGGATGGCTTTGATTGTCTGGACGTGGGTCTCGATGTGTTGCTCGACTCAAGACAATTCGGACTCGACAAAAAACCAAGGCTTGAATTGGACTCAAAGAACTGACTTGAAACTTGACTCGAGACTCTCCGGACTTGGGTATCACCACATGGGACTCCTTCTCATTCGGGACCTGAAGGATCTCGGGACTTGCTAACTCTTGGGACTAGCTAGTCTTGACGCGGGTCTTGATTTGTGGCTTGACTCAGGACTTGTGTCTGGACTGAGACTTGCCCTTCTGAGATTTGACTTGGTCCAAGATTCGAGAAGCTGTTGCAACGCAGCCGTCTTGCTTCTGGACTGGACTTGGAGCGTGGCATCGGACGCGTAGAGACTGAACTCGGTTATCTTCTTGCCGTAACCTTCAAGTCTCGTCGAACCACCTCCGCTCCTCTTCATTTGATCGTTTGCTTACGTTCTGGTCCTCTGGCGTTGACGTGGTAATGGAACGTGAACGTGTCTGCACAGATCTTTAAGGACGTAGATGTTGTGACTCTGAAGGCCATCTCCGTTCTCTGACTGCATGACTTTTCTGTTCCCTCCCTCCACCGTCACTGACCACACGACAAACTTGATCAAATTCTCTGTGAAGTCGATGTGTTGGCATGCAGCCCGATCCGTTTCTTTCACCTCGACACGTTCTGACTTTGTTCTCCTGATGATTTGATACTCCCTCTCACCACGCCCCCCCCCACACTCCCGCCTTCTGTCTTCTCCCCAGAGCGTCCATGGTGGTTCTGAATCCCCCGCCCTCTCCATGCCTCTCATAGGAATGATTGTTATAGTGGCCTTGATTTGGTGCTGGTGGGAGGAGATGGCGTCATAGAGGACCAGGTATGGCCTCGCCGTTCTTTCTCTACCAGACGCTAACGTTAGCAGTGGCTCAAATACGGGGGTACGTCCAAACAAGCTGCAGTTGATTCCGCCTTTACCCTTCCTTTATGATTGGTTTTATAATCTGAAGAGTTAACTACTTAGATTCAGCTGAAAGCAGCCTGACGTGCGGTCCGACCGAGTCCCTCCATGTGGTTCGACCGTCCAGGCGTCCAGGCGTCCAGGCGTCAGGCGCCCAGGCGTCAGGCGTCCAGGCGTCCAGGCGTCCAGGCGTCAGGCGTCCAGGCGTCCGGCGTCAGGCGTCCAGGCGTCCAGGCGTCAGGCGTCCAGGCGTCCAGGCGTCCAGGCGTCAGGCGTCCAGGCGTCCAGGCGTCCAGGCGTCAGGCGTCCAGGCGTCCAGGCGTCCAGGCGTCAGGCGGCATCAAACACGTAGATGTTGGGACTTTCTGCAGATACCTTCAGCTCCATGTTCAGTCTGATGGTTCTGGTTCTGGGTCACGCATCACGGCTTCAGCCGGGTTTCAGTCAGGACGCTAGAAAAGAAGGGGCTCAATTCCAAGATCTAAACCCGAAGTACTTTGTGTCTCTTTGTGTCCTAACTTTGATATCTGTTATTGTGTATCAGTGTTTGGTGACGTTAGCTTCCAGAGACTCGGTGTGTAGCTCCTGTCTTCTTATGTTGGCGAGGTGACGGTTTACGTCTCGTCTGAAATACATTGATTGTTTTGAGTGCCGACGTCATGTGTAGCTCCTAGCGATGAGCTCTAATACGTAAACACAATATCTTCAAGATCATCTTTGGACAGATTGAAAACCCTGCATTTGTGTTCACCTGCTTCCTGTCTGGTCCTCGGGCGCGCTCTGAAGGATGAATGTTTCTCACCGTGTTGTTCCCTCTGCTCCTCAGACCGAAGGCTGGAGCTTGGCGGCGGCGGCGGTGGCGGCGGCGGCGGTGGCGGCCATCTTGGTTCTGGTGGTCCCCAGCTTCAGCAGGGCCTGAGTACAGGAAGTGACTGAACAGGAAGTGACCTCACACATGTTGCCGTCCTGCTGGCGTCGGCCTCGCAGAGACGTTTCAACCCGAAGGAAGGATTGAGATCGGAGACTTTAGGAGGACTTTTCCTGCGGGACGTCGCCGTGCAGAAAGTCTTCTGATTGGCTGTCGGCCGTCACGGACTGGAAGTCTCATTTTGCATTATTTCAAACCATTGTTTCCAACGTGATGAAGGGGATGGTTTTAAACCTGGATCTGATGTTCTGTTTACGAAGAAGCTGATCTGGAATAAAGACTGACGTCCTTTAATGGAATATAAGGCAGTACTACTACACTGTAAGAAATGCTTAGTTTAAAGTAAAAGCTCTAAAGTGTTATCGGCCAAATGCAGCTAAATTCAACTTTAACAATGCAGAATTTATTTTATTTTTTAATATATTATATATATTTCTTGGCATATTATCGGCTAAATCTACTTATATTTGATGAATAATAACCTTTTAAGAGCAACATATTATTATAGTTAAATATAGTTTCTATTATTTTATATATTTGTTATTATTATTAAATCATTTTACTGCATTATTAGATATATATATATCTCCAAAATATATTTTCTTTCTTTTCCGTGATGGATTAAAAATAATGTTTTGCACTCGAGGAGAAGATGACGGTGATACCGAAGCATATTGAATATCATCAGGGCCTAAAGAAAGACCAATGACACCTTTTGGTTTTGTAGCATGAGCAAAAAAATGCTGATTTGAGGAAATAATCAGCTTTATGGAATTTAAAATATGTGTATTTGTATGTTTATAGTTCATATATATCTACAGCAGTGACTATACCTTTTTTTAATCGTTAACAAAGATAGTTGTTGGAGATGAATTGTCTCTTCGACTGGTTTCGCTGTGCCAGATGTAAACTCGGTGGGTTCTGACGTTTTGGGGGGAAATGTTGTGTCTCGCTTTGTTTATTAGAAAATTCAATATTTTGTGTTATTCTGAAAGAAAAGTATGTATAAACACGTATTATTAGCAAAACATCTAATTAAATTAAAGTTTAAAACATGCAGCTTAGACCATTCATGAGAATCGTATTATTATGATGATTGCATTAATGCAGCTTTCTTCATGTTGCTTGTGTGTATTTTGTGTTAAATCTAACAAACAGGCGTTAGTCGTTAAATACTTTATACATTAAAATTAAGTGCATTATTTTGTGTATTATTCATGTAAATAGTGAAATGAAGGGGACCCAGTGTCGAGCACTGTGGGACGCCTTTACTGACGGGTGCTTGATTTGGAGCCAGAAAACGACTTTCCTTGAAAGTTAACTTAAAGATAGTCATGAAAAACAATTAACAACATAAAAAGGCCTGAATACATGTCCTATGGATTTTATTGTGAAGGGTCAAAGTGAACACATCTTATTGTGAAGGGTCAGAGTGAAACACATCAAACTATTACTGTTCACATCTAAATAGCGACCAAATAACATCATAAGGTATTAAATATGATCAAATGTTGAAGGTCTTTAGCATTAAACTCGTCGTGTCTTGATTTTAAACGACCAAATATGAACTCCTTCAAAATAAAAGACATTCCAATTGCAAGCATCGTTAAGAAACTAAATATACCAAGTATTTATATATATATATATTAGTTGATATCCATTGTTTTAATAGCAGTACATTCATCAGGATATAACAGGTCTTGTTTTGTTCTAAATTATAAATAGCATGTGTTATCAAGAGCTTTAAATATATGTTTGCATGCGTTCATTATTTTAATAAGATTATAACTAACGAACGTCACTAAATGTTTGCTGTTAAAGACGCGTCAGGCTCTAATCGTACGAAATAAAGCTGTTCAATATGTTTTTCAGAGTTTCTGTTGAAAAGTATGGAGGTCCTTTACCGACGGGTACACATGGTCCCTTACCGACGGGTACACATGGTCCCTTACCGACGGGTACACATGGTCCCTTACCGACGGGTACACATGGTCCTTTACCGACGGGTACACATGGTCCCTTACCGACGGGTACACATGGTCCTTTACCGACGGGTACACATGGTCCTTTACCGACGGATACACATGGTCCTTTACCGACGGGTACACATGGTCCTTTACCGACGGGTACACATGGTCCCTTACCGACGGGTACACATGGTCCCTTACCGACGGGTACACATGGTCCCTTACCGACGGGTACACATGGTCCCTTACCGACGGGTACACATGGTCCCTTACCGACGGGTACACATGGTCCCTTACCGACGGGTACACATGGTCCCTTACCGACGGGTACACATGGTCCCTTACCGACGGGTACACATGGTCCCTTACCGACGGGTACACATGGTCCCTTTACCGACGGGTACACATGGTCCCTTACCGACGGGTACACATGGTCCTTTACCGACGGGTACACATGGTCCCTTACCGACGGGTACACATGGTCCCTTACCGACGGGTACACATGGTCCTTTACCGACGGGTACACATGGTCCCTTACCGACGGGTACACATGGTCCCTTACCGACGGGTACACATGGTCCTTTACCGACGGGTACACATGGTCCTTTACCGACGGGTACACGTGGTCCTTTACCGACGGGTACACGTGGTCCCTTACCGACGGGTACACATGGTCTCTTACCGACGGGTACACATGGTCCCTTACCGACGGGTACACATGGTCCCTTAGCGACGGGATACACATGGTCCCTTACCGACGGGTACACATGGTCCCTTAGCGACGGATACACATGGTCCTTTACCGACGGGTACACATGGTCCCTTACCGACGGGTACACATGGTCCCTTACCGACGGGTACACATGGTCCCTTGCCGACGGGTACACATGGTCCCTTAGCGACGGGATACACATGGTCCCTTACCGACGGGTACACATGGTCCCTTAGCGACGGATACACATGGTCCCTTACCGACGGGTACACATGGTCCCTTACCGACGGGTACACATGGTCCTTTACCGACGGTACACATGGTCCCTTACCGACGGGTACACATGGTCCCTTAGCGACGGATACACATGGTCCTTTACCAACGGTACACATGGTCCTTTACCGACGGGTACACATGGTCCCTTACCGATGGGTACACATAGTCGCTTACCAACAGGTACACATGGTCCTTTACCGACGGGTACACATGGTCCTTTACCGACGGTACACATGGTCCCTTTACCGACGGGTACACATGGTCCCTTACCGACGGGTACACATGGTCCCTTACCGATGGGTACACATGGTCCCTTACCGACGGGTACACATGGTCCCTTACCGACGGGTACACATGGTCCCTTACCGACGGGTAGACATGGTCCCTTACCGACGGGTACACATGGTCCCTTGCCGACGGGTACACATGGTCCCTTAGCGACGGATACACATGGTCCCTTACCGACGGGTACACATTGTCCCTTAGCGACGGATACACACGGTCCCTTACCGACGGGTACACATGGTCCTTTACCAACGGTACACATGGTCCTTTACCGACGGGTACACATGGTCCCTTAGCGACGGGTAAACATGGTCCCTTACCGATGGGTACACATAGTCGCTTACCAACAGGTACACATGGTCCTTTACCGACGGGTACACATGGTCCTTTACCGACGGTACACATAGTCCTTTACCGACGGGTACACATGGTCCTTTACCGACGGGTACACATGGTCCCTTACCGACGGGTACACATGGTCCCTTAGCGACGGATACACATAGTCGCTTACCAACAGGGTACACATGGTCCTTTACCGACGGGTACACATGGTCCCTTACCGACGGGTACACATGGTCCCTTACCGACGGGTACACATGGTCCCTTAGCGACGGATACACATGGTCCCTTACCGACGGGTACACATGGTCCCTTACCGACGGGTACACATGGTCCCTTAGCGACGGGATACACATAGTCCTTTACCGACGGTACACATGGTCCTTTACCGACGGGTACACATGGTCCCTTACCGACGGGTACACATAGTCGCTTACCAACAGATACACATGGTCCCTTACCGACGGGTACACATTGTCGCTTAGCGACGGATACACATGGTCCCTTACCGATGGGTACACATGGTCCCTTACCGACGGGTACACATGGTCCTTTACCAACGGTACACATGGTCCCTTACCGACGGGTACACATGGTCCCTTACCGACGGGTACACATGGTCCCTTAGCGACGGATACACATGGTCCTTTACCGACGGTACACATGGTCCTTTACCGACGGGTACACATGGTCCCTTAGCGACGGGTACACATGGTCCCTTACCGATGGGTACACATAGTCGCTTACCAACAGGTACACATGGTCCTTTACCGACGGGTACACATGGTCCTTTACCGACGGTACACATAGTCCTTTACCGACGGGTACACATGGTCCCTTACCGACGGGTACACATGGTCCCTTGCCGACGGGTACACATGGTCCCTTGCCGACGGGTACACATGGTCCCTTAGCGATGGATACACATGGTCCCTTACCGACGGGTACACATTGTCCCTTAGCGACGGGTACACATGGTCCCTTACCGATGGGTACACATGGTCCCTTACCGACGGGTACACATGGTCCTTTACCGACGGTACACATGGTCCCTTACCGACGGGTACACATGGTCCCTTACCGACGGGTACACATGGTCCCTTAGCGACGGATACACATGGTCCTTTACCGACGGGTACACATGGTCCTTTACCGACGGGTACACATGGTCCCTTACCGACGGGTACACATGGTCCTTTACCGACGGGTACACATGGTCCCTTACCGACGGGTACACATGGTCCCTTACCGACAGGGTACACATGGTCCTTTACCGACGGGTACACATGGTCCTTTACCGACGGGTACACATGGTCCTTTACCAATGGGTACACACGGTCCCTTACCGACGGGTACACATGGTCCCTTACCGACGGGTATACATGGTCCTTTACCGACGGGTACACATGGTCCTTTACCAACGGGTACACATGGTCCTTTACCGACGGGTACACATGGCATGGTCCTTTACCGACGGGTACACATGGTCCTTTACCGACGGGTACACATGGTCCCTTACCGACGGGTACACATGGTCCTTTACCGACGGGTACACATGGTCCTTTACCGACGGGTACACATGGTCCCTTACCGACGGGTACACATGGTCTCTTACCGACGGGTACACATGGTGTCTTACCGACGGGTACACATGGTCCCTTAGCGACGGGTACACATGGTCCCTTACCGACGGGTACACATGGTCCCTTAGCGACGGGTACACATGGTCCTTTACCGACGGGTACACATGGTCCCTTACCGACGGGTACACATGGTCCCTTACCGACGGGTACACATGGTCCCTTGCCGACGGGTACACATGTCCCTTAGCGACGGATACACATGGTCCCTTACCAACGGGTACACATTGTCCCTTAGCGACGGATACACATGGTCCCTTACCGATGGGTACACATGGTCCCTTACCGACGGGTACACATGGTCCTTTACCGACGGTACACATGGTCCCTTACCGACGGGTACACATGGTCCCTTACCGACGGGTACACATGGTCCCTTAGCGACGGATACACATGGTCCTTTACCAACGGTACACATGGTCCCTTTACCGACGGGTACACATGGTCCCTTAGCGACGGGTAAACATGGTCCCTTACCGATGGGTACACAAAGTCGCTTACCAACAGGTACACATGGTCTCTTACCGACGGGTACACATGGTCCTTTACCGACGGGTACACATGGTCCTTTACCGACGGGTACACGTGGTCCCTTACCGACGGGTACACATGGTCTCTTACCGACGGGTACACATGGTCCCTTACCGACGGGTACACGTGGTCCCTTAGCGACGGATACACGTGGTCCCTTACCGACGGGTACACATGGTCCCTTAGCGACGGATACACATGGTCCTTTACCGACGGGTACACATGGTCCCTTACCGACGGGTACACATGGTCCCTTACCGACGGGTACACATGGTCCCTTGCCGACGGGTACACATGGTCCCTTAGCGACGGATACACATGGTCCCTTACCGACGGGTACACATTGTCCCTTAGCGACGGATACACATGGTCCCTTACCGACGGGTACACATGGTCCCTTACCGACGGGTACACATGGTCCTTTACCGACGGTACACATGGTCCCTTACCGACGGGTACACATGGTCCCTTAGCGACGGATACACATGGTCCTTTACCAACGGTACACATGGTCCTTTACCGACGGGTACACATGGTCCCTTACCGATGGGTACACATAGTCGCTTACCAACAGGTACACATGGTCCTTTACCGACGGGTACACATGGTCCTTTACCGACGGTACACATGGTCCTTTACCGACGGGTACACATGGTCCCTTACCGACGGGTACACATGGTCCCTTACCGATGGGTACACATGGTCCCTTACCGACGGGTACACATGGTCCCTTACCGACGGGTACACATGGTCCCTTACCGACGGGTAGACATGGTCCCTTACCGACGGGTACACATGGTCCCTTGCCGACGGGTACACATGGTCCCTTAGCGACGGATACACATGGTCCCTTACCGACGGGTACACATTGTCCCTTAGCGACGGATACACACGGTCCCTTACCGACGGGTACACATGGTCCTTTACCAACGGGTACACATGGTCCTTTACCGACGGGTACACATGGTCCCTTAGCGACGGGTACACATGGTCCCTTACCGATGGGTACACATAGTCGCTTACCAACAGGTACACATGGTCCTTTACCGACGGGTACACATGGTCCTTTACCGACGGGTACACATAGTCCTTTACCGACGGTACACATGGTCCTTTACCGACGGGTACACATGGTCCCTTACCGACGGGTACACATGGTCCCTTAGCGACGGATACACATAGTCGCTTACCAACAGGTACACATGGTCCTTTACCGACGGTACACATGGTCCCTTACCGACGGGTACACATGGTCCCTTACCGACGGGTACACATGGTCCCTTAGCGACGGGTACACATGGTCCCTTACCGACGGGTACACATGGTCCCTTACCGACGGGTACACATGGTCCCTTAGCGACGGGTACACATAGTCCTTTACCGACGGGTACACATGGTCCTTTACCGACGGGTACACATGGTCCCTTACCGATGGGTACACATGGTCGCTTACCAACAGATACACATGGTCCCTTACCGACGGGTACACATTGTCGCTTAGCGACGGGTACACATGGTCCCTTACCGATGGGTACACATGGTCCCTTACCGACGGGTACACATGGTCCTTTACCGACGGGTACACATGGTCCCTTACCGACGGGTACACATGGTCCCTTACCGACGGGTACACATGGTCCCTTAGCGACGGATACACATGGTCCTTTACCGACGGTACACATGGTCCTTTACCGACGGGTACACATGGTCCCTTAGCGACGGGTACACATGGTCCCTTACCGATGGGTAAACATAGTCGCTTACCGACAGGTACACATGGTCCTTTACCGACGGGTACACATGGTCCTTTACCGACGGTACACATAGTCCTTTACCGACGGGTAGACATGGTCCCTTACCGACGGGTACACATGGTCCCTTGCCGACGGGTACACATGGTCCCTTGCCGACGGGTACACATGGTCCCTTAGCGATGGATACACATGGTCCCTTACCGACGGGTACACATTGTCCCTTAGCGACGGATACACATGGTCCCTTACCGATGGGTACACATGGTCCCTTACCGACGGGTACACATGGTCCTTTACCGACGGTACACATGGTCCCTTACCGACGGGTACACATGGTCCCTTACCGACGGGTACACATGGTCCCTTAGCGACGGATACACATGGTCCTTTACCGACGGGTACACATGGTCCTTTACCGACGGGTACACATGGTCCCTTACCGACGGGTACACATGGTCCTTTACCGACGGGTACACATGGTCCCTTACCGACGGGTACACATGGTCCCTTACCGACAGGAACACATGGTCCTTTACCGACGGGTACACATGGTCCTTTACCGACGGGTACACATGGTCCTTTACCAATGGGTACACACGGTCCCTTACCGACGGGTACACATGGTCCCTTACCGACGGGTATACATGGTCCTTTACCGACGGGTACACATGGTCCTTTACCAACGGGTACACATGGTCCTTTACCGACGGGTACACATGGCATGGTCCTTTACCGACGGGTACACATGGTCCTTTACCGACGGGTACACATGGTCCCTTACCGACGGGTACACATGGTCCTTTACCGACGGGTACACATGGTCCTTTACCGACGGGTACACATGGTCCCTTACCGACGGGTACACATGGTCTCTTACCGACGGGTACACATGGTGTCTTACCAACGGGTACACATGGTCCCTTAGCGACGGATACACATGGTCCCTTACCGACGGGTACACATGGTCCCTTAGCGACGGATACACATGGTCCTTTACCGACGGGTACACATGGTCCCTTACCGACGGGTACACATGGTCCCTTACCGACGGGTACACATGGTCCCTTGCCGACGGGTACACATGTCCCTTAGCGACGGATACACATGGTCCCTTACCAACGGGTACACATTGTCCCTTAGCGACGGATACACATGGTCCCTTACCGATGGGTACACATGGTCCCTTACCGACGGGTACACATGGTCCTTTACCGACGGTACACATGGTCCCTTACCGACGGGTACACATGGTCCCTTACCGACGGGTACACATGGTCCCTTAGCGACGGATACACATGGTCCTTTACCAACGGTACACATGGTCCTTTACCGACGGGTACACATGGTCCCTTAGCGACGGGTAAACATGGTCCCTTACCGATGGGTACACAAAGTCGCTTACCAACAGGTACACATGGTCCTTTACCGACGGGTACACATGGTCCTTTACCGACGGGTACACATGGTCCTTTACCGACGGGTACACATGGTCCCTTACCGACGGGTACACATGGTCCCTTACCGATGGGTACACATGGTCCTTTACCGACGGGTACTCATGGTCCCTTACCGATGGTTACACAAGGTCCCTTACCGACGGGTACACATGGTCCCTTACCGACAGGTACACATGGTCCCTTATAGACGGGTACACATGGTCCCTTACAGACGGGTACACATGGTCCCTTACAGACGAGTACACATCGTCCCTTACCGACGGGTACACATGGTCCTTTACCGACGGGTACACATGGTCCCTTACAGATGGGTACCCATGGTCCCTTACCAACGGGTACACATGGTCCTTTACCGACGGGTACACATGGTCCTTTACCGACGGGTACACATGGTCCCTTTACCGACGGGTACACATGGCTCTGAGATCATTATTTGTTTAACCCTCCGGTATCACTGTGGACGTTTTTGTCCATATGGGTAATTTTTCACTTTTCATTTTGCAATCACTCTGGTTGTGTTGGTGCAAACGGCCTGATGTTTTGTAACAAGGCTATTTTCTCGATCTATTTTGGAATTCAAATTTCAATTTTTCAAATCGGTCTTTAATTCACTGTGTAACAAATCGACTACGCAAATTAGTCATTCGAGACAAAAATGTCCACTGCAAACTACTTTGATAAAAACATTATATTAAAAGGTTTTTTTCACAACTTTTTTGGGTTCAATCTTTAAAGCAACTTCCGCCCTGATAGAAAATACCAAACATGTAATCATATCCAGGGTTTTAACCCTTTCAATGCCATTTTGAAAACATGAAACTGCATGCAGCTGCTTCCAGCCTCTCTGCTTCGGCCTCTCGGTTCTGTTGACTTTGCTTCACTTGCTTCACTTCGCGCACCTCCACCTCCCGGATACACGCCACCCTGCTGACACCGCGGACCTCATGCTTTGCCTACTTTGCACTTCAATTCATTATTTCGGTTGATTTGGATGACTTGCTTCAATAAACATCTTTTGTTACCCCTTGATTTGGTGTCTCTCCTTTTTGTTGTGGCCTTTTTTCACATATTTTTCCACATTTCTCACAAAAATGTTAAGAAAATATTCTCAAGTTTTACAAAAACATTGTTTTTCACATTTATTTCATATTTCTTAATATATTCACACATTTTTCAAAAACGTTTTCATGAATTGTCTACACATTACTTATTCTTATTAAACATTCCCTACGGGTTTTTAAACATACTAAATATTCACATCTTTTTCAATTTAAGAAAAATCTTATACATCATTTTTTCTCACTTTTTTCCCTGTTTTTTGTTTAGAATTTCTCCAAGTCTTTTTCCACATTTCCTCTTATCAGCCCCACATTCCCCACATATCTCTCCTCTCTGATTGGCTGCCCTCAGATGGCTCTCCACTAACGGGGGCCCCCGGTGTCTCTCCCCGGTTTGGAGCCTCTAAAAATACCCGGAGTGTCACGATGGCTCCGGAGCCCTCCCCGTAAGCCCCGCCCCCTTTCGGCGAGCAGCTAATCAGCTGCAGCCTGTGGATCTATATGGTCACGGAGAGGGAGATTCCTGGGAGTCCAGCGCGGTGACGAAGAGCTGTTTAAACCTCCAGGACCAGGACCCTCACCCTCCCTCTGTAGCCGCCGAGGAGCGTCTTTTCCCGGACTCAGCTGCGCGTCGCTCCGGAGGAAATAGCTCTCTTTTCCCCGGAGAAACTTCACTGTATGAGCCCGGACCGGAGGACCTCAGACTGGATCTAGAGCTTCCGTGAGAGGTCTGGAGGAGGGGGTGGACTAATACTTTCATCTGATTCTACAGGTAACATGTGAAGTATAACTAATACTTCATCTGATTCTACAGACATGTGAACTATAACTAATATAACTAATACTTCATCTGATTCTACAGACATGTGAACTATAACTAATACTTCATCTGATTCTACAGACATGTGAAGTATAACTAATACTTCATCTGATTCTACAGACATGTGAACTATAACTAATACTTCATCTGATTCTACAGACATGTGAACTATAACTAATACTTCATCTGATTCTACTGACATGTGAAGTATAACTAATATAACTAATACTTCATCTGATTCTACTGACATGTGAAGTATAACTAATATAACTAATACTTCATCTGATTCTACAGGTAACGTGTGAACTATAACTAATACTTCAGCTGTTAGACTGACGTTGCTTTTGTGTCCGAGTCAGAATCAGGCCGATCACCAGCTTCACTCACTAACCAGTTAAAGGAGATTAATAAGAAAAACATCCAAAGATTATTGACATGAGACCTGGAACTACCAGCGCAGTAGAAAGTACTGAGAGTACCTGAGGACAGTCTGTGTGGTGAGCATGTCCAGCTCTCCGGAGACATGTCCAGCTCTCCGGAGACATGTCCAGCTCCCCGGAGACATGTCCAGCTCTCCGGAGACATGTCCAGCTCCCCGGAGACATGTCCAGCTCTCCGGAGACATGTCCAGCTCCCCGGAGACATGTCCAGCTCTCCGGAGACATGTCCAGCTCTCCGGAGACATGTCCAGCTCGCTCTCCGGAGACATGTCCAGCTCGCTCTCCGGAGACATGTCCAGCTCTCTGGAGACATGTCCAGCTCTCCGGAGACATGTCCAGCTCGCTCTCCGGAGACATGTCCAGCTCTCCGGAGACATGTCCAGCTCTCTGGAGACATGTCCAGCTCTCCGGAGACATGTCCAGCTCCCCGGAGACATGTCCAGCCCTCCGGAGACATGTCCAGCTCTCCGGAGACATGTCCAGCTCTCTGGAGACATGTCCAGCTCTCCGGAGACATGTCCAGCTCGCTCTCCGGAGACATGTCCAGCTCTCCGGAGACATGTCCAGCTCTCTGGAGACATGTCCAGCTCTCCGGAGACATGTCAGCTCCAGCTCTCCGGAGACATGTCCAGCTCTCCGGAGACATGTCCAGCTCCAGCTCTCCGGAGACATGTCCAGCTCTCGGAGACATGTCCAGCTCTCCGGAGACATGTCCAGCTCCAGCTCTCCGGAGACATGTCCAGCTCTCCGGAGACATGTCCAGCTCTCGGAGACATGTCCAGCTCTCGGACACATGACACATCTCTTCCTCTTCAAACACATTTCTTTTATATATTTACATACTTCGTCTTTTTTATTTTTCATGCTAAATAGTTTATACAAATATTTCCATTCACATGTTTGACCTTCTCTCCCAGCGGATGTCCTGATGTGGTTCAGGTCTGGTCCCGAGCCTGAGATCAGCTCCATCCGGACTCTGGTTCTCTGACGGTTCTCTCCGCCCCGCACGTCCTCGCCACTTTAGACCCTGTTCAGTACGACTTCCCTGGTCTTCTGTTTCTGCCCTTCAGCCCCTCAAGCTGCGTCACGGGTTTCTAACGTGTCTTTGACTAATCTCCATCTCTCCTCTCCGTCCAGCAGGGCTCAGGACTCTGGACTAACGCTCCTGGTCTCTCTCTCGGGAGGCAACGCTCCTGGATTAACTCGAGCTAACGCTCCTGGATCTCTCCTGGATTAACTCGAGCTAACTGGATTAACTCGAGCTAACTGGATTAACTCGAGCTAACTGGATTCTGGATTAACTCGAGCTAACTGGATTCTGGATTAACTCGAGCTAACTGGATTAACTCGAGCTAACTGATTTGGATTAACTCGAGCTAACTGAATTCTGGATTAACTCGAGCTAACTGGATTCTGGATTAACTCGAGATAACTGGATTAACTCGAGCTAACGCTCCTGGATTAACTCGAGCTAACTGGATTAACTCGAGCTAACGCTCCTGGATTAACTCGAGCTAACGCTCCAGGATTAACTCGAGCTAACTGGATTAACTCGAGCTAACGCTCCTGGTTTAACTCGAGCTAACGCTCCAGGATTAACTCGAGCTAACGCTCCTGGATTAACTCGAGCTAACTGGATCAACTCGAGGTAACGCTCCTGGATTAACTCGAGCTAACTGGATTAACTCGAGCTAACGCTCCTTCTCTCTCAGCGCCATGATGGCTAACAGCGGCTTCCTGGAGCCCCCGCTGCCTCCCCAGTTCTTCCCGGACCTCACGGCGGAGGAGGAGGAGGATCTTCCGGCCACAGAGAAGGACCTGGCGGAGGACGCTCCCTGGAAGAAGATCCAGCAGAACACCTTCACGCGCTGGTGCAACGAGCACCTGAAGGTGGTCAACAAGAGGATGGTGGACCTGCAGAAGGACCTGACCGACGGCCTGAAGCTCATCGGCCTGCTGGAGGTCCTGAGCCAGAAGAAGATGTACAGGAAGTACCACCTGAGGCCCAACTTCAGACAGATGAAGCTGGAGAACGTGTCCGTGGCGCTGGAGTTCCTGGAGAGGGAGCACATCCGCCTGGTGTCCATCGGTGAGTCCCTCTTAATAGCTCTAAGAGAGTCCTTCTAAACCCTGAGAAGAGTCTGCAGGCGCGTCACTCTGAGGTCTGGCAGATTCACACATCTGGGAAACCTGCAGTTGTCCTTTAATCTCCTCTGGGGGGCTTCTACCTTTGGGAAGTCTACACTTAAGCTCAACCAAGCCCTGGAAGAAGTGTGGGAAGTGTTGTTAGGAAGCAGGAAGTGGTGTTAGGAAGCAGGAAGTGTTGTTAGGAAGCAGGAAGTGTTGTCATGAAGCAGGAAGTGTTTTTAGGAAGGAAGCAGGAAGTGTTGTTAGGAAGCAGGAAGTGGTGTTAGGAAGCAGGAAGTGTTGTTAGGAAGCAGGAAGTGTTGTTAGGAAGCAGGAAGTGTTGTTAGGAAGCAGGAAGTGTTGTTAGGAAGCAGGAAGTGTTGTCATGAAGCAGGAAGTGTTTTTAGGAAGCAAGAAGTGTTGTTAGGAAGCAGGAAGTGTTGTTAGGAAGGAAGCAGGAAGTGTTGTTAGGAAGCAGGAAGTGTTGTTAGGAAGCAGGAAGTGTTGTTAGGAAGCAGGAAGTGTTGTTAGGAAGCAGGAAGTGTTGTTAGGAAGCAGGAAGTGTTGTTAGGAATCAGGAAGTGTTGTTAGGAAGCAGGAAGTGTTGTTAGGAAGCAGGAAGTGTTGTTAAGAAGCAGAAGTGTCTTTAGGAAGCAGGAAGTGTTGTTAGGAAGCAGTAAGTGTTGTTAGGAAACAAGAAGTGTCTTTAGGAAGCAGGAAGTGTCTTTAGGAAGCAGGAAGTGTTGTTAGGAAGCAAGAAGTGTTGTTAGAAGCAGGAAGTGTTGTTAGGAAGCAGGAAGTGTCTTTAGGAAGCAGGAAGTGTCTTTAGGAAGCAGGAAGTGTTGTCATGAAGTAGGAAGTGTTGTTAGGAAGCAAGAAGTGTTGTCATGAAGCAGGAAGTGTTGTTAGGAAGCAGGAAGTGTTGTTAGGAAGCAGGAAGTGTTGTTAGGAAGCAGGAAGTGTTGTTAGGAAGCAAGAAGTGTTGTTAGGAAGCAGGAAGTGTTGTTAGAAGCAGAAGTGTCTTTAGGAAGCAGGAAGTGTTGTTAGGAAGCAATACGTGTTGTTAGGAAACAGAAGTGTCTTTAGGAAGCAGGAAGTGTCTTTAGGAAGCAGGAAGTGTTGTTAGGAAGCAATAAGTGTTGTTAGGAAGCAGGAAGTGTCTTTAGGAAGCAGGAAGTGTTGTTAGGAAGCAATAAGTGTTGTTAGGAAACAAGAAGTGTTGTTAGGAAGCAGGAAGTGTCTTTAGGAAGCAGGAAGTGTTGTTAGGAAGCAATAAGTGTTGTTAGGAAGCAGGAAGTGTTGTTAGGAAGCAGGAAGTGTTGTTAGGAAGCAATAAGTGTTGTTAGGAAGCAGGAAGTGTCTTTAGGAAGCAGGAAGTGTCTTTAGGAAGCAGGAAGTGTTGTTAGGAAGCAATAAGTGTTGTTAGGAAACAAGAAGTGTCTTTAGGAAGCAGGAAGTGTCTTTAGGAAGCAGGAAGTGTTGTTAGAAGCAGGAAGTGTTGTTAGGAAGCAGGAAGTGTCTTTAGGAAGCAGGAAGTGTCTTTAGGAAGAAGGAAGTGTTGTCATGAAGCAGGAAATGTTGTCATGAAGCAGGAAGTGTTGTTAGGAAGCAGGAAGTGTTGTCATGAAGCAGGAAATGTTGTCATGAAGCAGGAAGTGTTGTTAGGAAGCAGGAAGTGTTGTCATGAAGCAGGAAGTGTCTTTAGGAAGCAGTAAGTGTTGTTAGGAAGCAGGAAGCAGTTTTAGGAAGCAAAAAGTGTCTTCACGAAGCAGGAAGTGGTGATAGGAAGCAGGAAGTGTCTTCAGAAAGCAGGAAGTGGTGTTAGGAAGCAGGAAGTGTTGTTAGGAATCAAGAAGTGTTATTAGGAAGCAAGAAGTGTTGTTAGGAAGCATAAGTGTTGTTAGGAAGCAATAAGTGTTGTTAGGAAGCAGGAAGTGTTGTTAGGAAGCAGGAAGTGTTGTTAGGAAGCAAGAAGTGTTGTTAGGAAGCAAGAAGTGTTGTCATGAAGCAGAAGTGTCTTTAGGAAGAAGACGTGTTGTCATGAAGCAGGAAGTGTTGTTAGGGAGCAATAAGTGGTGTTAGGAAGCAGGAAGCAGTTTTAGGAAGCAAAACGTGTCTTCACGAAGTGGTGTTAGGAAACAGGAAGTGGTGTTGGTAAGCAATAAGTGTCTTCAAGAAGTGGTGATAGGAAGCAGGAAGTGTCTTCAGAAAGCAGGAAGTGGTGTTAGGAAGCAGGAAGTGTTGTTAGGAATCAAGAAGTGTTGTTAGGAAGCAAGAAGTGTTGTTAGGAAGCAAGAAGTGTTGTTAGGAAGCAATAAGTGTTGTTAGGAAGCAAGCAGTTTTAGGAAGCAAAAAGTGTCTTCACGAAGCAGAAGTGTTGTTAGGAAGCAGAAGTGGTGTTAGGAAGCAAGAAGTGTTGTTAGGAAGCAAGAAGTGTTGTCATGAAGCAGGAAGTGTTGTTAGGAAGCAGGAAGTGTTGTTAGGAAGCAGGAAGTGTTGTTAGGAAGCAATAAGTGTTGTTAGGAAGCAGGAAGTGTTGTTAGGAAGCAGGAAGTGTTGTTAGGAAGCAAGAAGTGTTGTTAGGAAGCAGGAAGTGTTGCTAGGAAGCAGGAAGTGTTGTTAGGAAGCAGGAAGTGTTGTTAGGAAGCAGGAAGTGTTGTTAGGAAGCAAATAAGTGTTGTTAGGAAGCAAATAAGTGTTGTTAGGAAGCAGGAAGTGTTGTTAGGAAGCAAGAAGTGTTGTTAGGAAGCAAGAAGTGTTGTTAGGAAGCAAGAAGTGTTGTTAGGAAGCAGAAGTGTTGTTAGGAAGCAGGAAGTGTTGTCATGAAGCAGGAAGTGTTGTCATGAAGCAGGAAGTGTTGTCATGAAGCAGGAAGTGTTGTTAGGAAGCAGGAAGTGTGTTAGGAAGCAGGAAGTGTGTTAGGAAGCAGAAGTGTTGTTAGGAAGCAGGAAGTGTTGTCATGAAGCAGGAAGTGTTGTTAGGAAGCAGGAAGTGTTGTTAGGAAGCAGAAGTGTGTTAGGAAGCAGGAAGCAGTTTTAGGAAGCAAAAAGTGTCTTCACGAAGCAGGAAGTGTGTTAGGAAGCAAGAAGTGTGTTGGGAAGCAGAAGTGTTGTTAGGAAGCAGGAAGTGTTGTTAGGAAGCAAGAAGTGGTGTTGGGAAGCAGGAGTGTCTTAGGAAGCAGGAAGTGGTGTTAGGAAACAGGAAGTGGTGTTGGTAAGCAAGAAGTGTCTATAGGAAGCAGGAAGTGTGTTAGGAAGCAGGAAGTGGTGTTAGGAAGCAATAAGTGTCTTTAGGAAGCAGGAAGTGTCTCTATGAAGCAGGAAGTGTTGTTAGGAAGCAGGAAGTGTGTTAGGATGCAGGAAGGGTTGTTAGGAGCAGGAAGTGTCTCAGATGTGTAGGAAGCAGGAAGTGTCTTTAGGAAGCAGGAAGTGGGTTTAGGAGCAGGAAGTGTCTTAGGAAGCAGGTAGTGTTGTTAGGAAGCAGGAAGGGTGTTAGGAAGCAGCAAGTGTGTTAGGAAGCAGGAAGTGTGTTAGTTGTAGTTTTCTGCAGGAAATGGAACAGAAGTTGCAGCGTTTCTGAAGCTCTACAGAAACAGCATGTTGTGAGTGTGGAGGGACTGGGAGGCCTTTGTTGGGGGGGTGGTCCTGTGCATGTGTGTGTGTGTGTGTGTGTGTGTGTGTGTGTGTGCGTGTGTGTGGTGCTGATTGATAGCTGGACAGCTGTCTCTGCGGAGCCTCACACAGACAGCTGCTGGAAATAGACTGAGAGCAGAGAGAGACTCTGAACTCGCTGCAGGACGCTCCCTGTCATGTCCTATTAACGCTGCCTGGGCCTTTATTCTGGAGGGTCAGCGTCATGTTCTATTAACGCTGCCTGGGCCTTTATTCTGGAGGGTCAGCGTCATGTCCTATTAACGCTGCCTGGGCCTTTATTCTGGAGGGTCAGCGTCATGTCCTATTAACGCTGCCTGGGCCTTTATTCTGGAGGGTCAGCGTCATGTTCTATTAACGCTGCCTGGGCCTTTATTCTGGAGGGTCAGCGTCATGTCCTATTAACGCTGCCTGGGCCTTTATTCTGGAGGGTCAGCGTCATGTTCTATTAACGCTGCCTGGGCCTTTATTCTGGAGGGTCAGCGTCATGTCCTATTAACGCTGCCTGAGCCTTTATTCTGGAGGGTCAGCGTCATGTCCTATTAACGCTGCCTGGGCCTTTATTCTGGAGGGTCAGCGTCATGTTCTATTAACGCTGCCTGGGCCTTTATTCTGGAGGGTCAGCGTCATGTTCTCTTAACGCTGCCTGGGCCTTTATTCTGGAGGGTCAGCGTCATGTCCTCTTAACGCTGCCTGGGCCTTTATTCTGGAGGGTCAGCGTCATGTCCTCTTAACGCTGCCTGGGCCTTTATTCTGGAGGGTCAGCGTCATGTTCTCTTAACGCTGCCTGGGCCTTTATTCTGGAGGGTCAGCGTCATGTCCTCTTAACGCTGCCTGGGCCTTTATTCTGGAGGGTCAGCGTCATGTCCTCTTAACGCTGCCTGGGCCTTTATTCTGGAGGGTCAGCGTCATGTCCTATTAACGTATTTTTTATTTCAAGTTGTGTTTCTAATATGTTAGGGTGAAATGTATCTCACCAAGCCGTGGCCCTGAGTCCCTGCAGCTGCTGCTCCACCCCCAGACAAAAGGCCACGCCCACATCATTCCCTCAGTGAGTTAAAATAAAAGCAATAATCTTGATATTGAGTCAGAACATGTTTTTATGAACCCCACAGTCTTCCACGACGCAGGCACGAAACACACTACCAGTAGAAACACATTGCTTTTCAAATCGTTCTGTGACACGGGACGAAGGGGAAAGTCGTGATGGCGAACACGAATCAATAGATTACATGTCGTGACTGTAACACGACATGCCGTGAGACTGGGCTGGCCACACACCTCCCCGCCTACAACAAGTCTAAATCCTGCCCAGTATCTTAGTCTGACATGCTAACAGGACGTGTCTCTCCTGCGATAGGAGACATGCTAACAGGACGTGTCTCTCCTGAAGGAACACTGCAGGGAGACGGAGGCTCTTGTTTGTAGACACGCCTCTTCTTGACAGCAACATATATACTCAGTATGTCCTGATTCTGGTGAAAAATGAGTTCTCCAGCATTTTGTACAGTGTAGAGACAAGCGGCTAGCTGTTAGCGGCTAGCTGTTAGCTGCTAGCTGTTAGCGGCTAGCTGTTAGCGGCTAGCTGTTGGCGGCTAGCTGTTGGCGGCTAGCTGTTAGCTGCTAGCTGTTAGCGGCTAGCTGTTAGCGGCTAGCTGCTAGCTGGTATTATATGCTAGCTGTTAGCTGCCAGCTGGTATTATATGTAGAGATGTCCCGATTCGATCACGTGATCGGGGATCGGAGCCGATCACATGATTTTCAAAAAATCGGGGATCGGGATTTTTTATTTTTTTTATTTGAATGTTACAAAACAAAAATGACCATGTTCACGTCTCAAAGTCATCCTGAGGACTTAGCTTTGGTTTAAAATGACACAACATCGTGTATGTGTTGCTTCTTTGGGCTTGTGTTCAGACCTGGTTATTCCTCTCAGAGCAACAGAGTGGGCGCAGCGTCTCCTAGCAGCAGCGAGCTAACGAGAGGCTACGTCCAGCTGGAGACTCGGGAGTCGGGACGGAGGACAGGTCAGGAGTTTGGGAAGTATTATGAAACTGAAAGCGAAGGCAGTGTAACAGCCAGATGCAATGTTTGCAAGGGGGTGGAAAGAACAGAGCTACGTTCAACACGACCAATCTAACACGCTACCTGAGAAACAAACAACAACAACAACACGACGAGTACACAGCGGCCACTCGGGGTAACGGCACGGAGACAACCGACACTTTCAGAGGCTTTCAAAGGAAAGAGAAACTGCCCCAGAACAGAGACAAGGCCAAACAATAACAGCCAGATAGCTGAACTGCATCGCGTTGGAGGACCAGCCGTTATCTGTTACCTTTTCTTTCTCTTAATTCATCGCATAAAGATCGGATCGGGGAAAAATCGGTATCGGCAGATTGTCAAAATCAAATGATCGGATCGGGAGCAAAAAAAGGTGATCGGGACATCCCTAATGATATGCTAGCTGTTAGCTGCTAGCGGCTAGCTGGTATTATATGCTAGCGGCTAGCTGCTAGCTGGTATTATATGCTAGCTGTTAGCTGCTAGCGGCTAGCTGGTATTATATGCTAGCTGTTAGCTGCTAGCGGCTAGCTGGTATTATATGCTAGCGGCTAGCGGCTAGCTGGTATTATATGCTAGCTGTTAGCTGCTAGCGGCTAGCTGGTATTATATGCTAGCTGTTAGCTGCTAGCGGCTAGCTGGTATTATATGCTAGCGGCTAGCTGCCAGCTGGTATTATATGCTAGCTGTTAGCTGCTAGCGGCTAGCTGGTATTATATGCTAGCTGTTAGCTGCTAGCGGCTAGCTGGTATTATATGCTAGCGGCTAGCGGCTAGCTGGTATTATATGCTAGCGGCTAGCTGCCAGCTGGTATTATATGCTAGCTGTTAGCTGCTGGTCATTTATTGTCCCATAGACTAAATGATGGTGTGCGTTCCCACAGAAGCACTGATGGACAGATGATGAGCTGTTTCCTCCCTGTCACAAACCAGAAGGCTAACCTCACATAGCGGAGTGCAAACTGCAGTTCATGGGGTTTGCTGGTTGGTTTTTATAGTTCTGAACTGGTGTATACTGGCTCCTCTAAAGCCAGCTGAGCAGCACTCGAGATGTCTGGCTCTATGAAGCCTGATGGACTTTATGATTCTGTTTTCCTCAAGGTTGGGTTTTGTTGGGCGAACGCACTTATTGTGAGTCGCTCTGGATAAAAGCCTCAGCTAAATGCGATGTGATGTGATCTGTGGGGCCGTTTCCCTGCTGCTAGCATGTTAGCATGTTAGCATGATAGCATCTCCTCCCAAACCTCCCGTTTCCTCACATCTTCTCATCTCAGTGAAATGTGAATAAAACAGATCAGCTCTGCAGCTCTGAATGTCCCCCCCCCTCTAATGCTTTCCATGTGTCAGCAGTCAGCGCGCAGGAATGAAGCCCCCCCCCCTCACACACACACACACACACACACACACACACACACACACACACACACACACACACACACACACACACACACAGCTGCGGTGTCGCTGTGTTCTTCGTTAAAGCCTCCGGTCACCGGCGAGCGGAGGAGGAACCTTTCAGAATAAGAGCAGGAAGGAGCGATTGATCGCCCGATCGCTCGCAGCAGCTGTTTTCAAAATGCTGCAGCGGGCTCACTTCTGAAGTGAAGGGGAACTCTCTGTCATCGCATGAAACCACAGATCCTATTCAATCCATTGGTCCCGCTTATGTCTCGATATGCTGTCGGGAAGTGCACGTAAAGACGTCTCAAAGCGAGTCTGCCTCACGTCGTCCCGATGCTCCAAAGCATCGTATAAGCGAGTGTTTACATCCCAGTGGAACCCATCGGTGCCGGCTGGATCTCTGGGGCTCCTTCAGGCTGCACGGCGAGGCGTCCTCCGCCCCGCCGTCCCTCCAGCTGACCTCACGTCCTCCAGGCTCAGGGTCAACATCTCTCTCTGGTGTCTTAGTGATGATTTCGTTCAGCTTTAAACTGAGGGAGGGCTGGAGGGAAGCCGTAATGAGAACAAGCTGGACCACTGAGTCCCACCGGCCAATGGGACGCCAGCTCGGCCTTTAAAGGACGCTTAGATAAATCACTTCTTGGGATTATCTGGAGAACTCAGAATCAGGATGTGTTGAGTTTCACTTTGAGCCTCAAACGCCCAAAGGTCTTCTGTGTTCTGATTGGTTGGTGGTTTTCTAATAAACATGTAAATAAAGACGTGTTTCCTCTGCGAGACGACTCAACACGATGTTCTGACTGAACGAGACGACGAGTGTCAAAAGCACCGCACTGCAGAGACACTCCTTCTGATGTTGGACGCATGTACCGGGCGAGACTCAGAGACTCAGAGATTCGGAGACTCTGAGATTTGGAGACTCAGAGATTCAGAGACTCGGAGACTCAGAGATTCAGAGACTTAGAGATTCAGATATTCGGAGACTCAGAGATTCAGAGACTCGGAGACTCTGAGATTCGGAGACTCAGAGACTCGGAGACTCAGAGACTCAGAGACTCAGAGACTCAGAGTGTTTGTGGTGTGACTCGCTGCTGCTCATTAGCTCGGTTACGTTTCTCCAGATTTAAACGCGACTTTGACGTTGTTGTTGTTGTGTGGTGGTGGTGGTGGTGGTGGTGGTGGTGTGTGTTGTTGTTGTTATTGTTATTGTTGCTGCTGCTGCATGCTTTCAGGGTGACTGAGCCCACGTGGAGGTCAGAGGTCAACAGGGAGACAGCCGTCTGGAGGAACGTACTGTGTGTTGGAGTCTCACAGAGAAACGAACAGTACCGTTTCATCCTTTATTTCCCACAATGCACCTGGATAGTGGCCATATAGGGTCCAGTCCCCTCACTATGACATCACTGTGACATCACTATGACATCACCAGGTTCTTCTTCATGTTGTTCAGCTTCAGCTCTGAACTCAGTGAGAAGCAGCTGGCTGTCAACAAAGAGCCGTGTGTCCATGTGTGTGTTTGTCTGTGTGTCTGTGTGTGTGTGTGTGTCCATGTGTGTGTCTGTGTGTGTGTGTGTGTGTGTGTGTCTGTCTGTCTGTCTGTGTGTGTGTCCATGTGTGTGTGTGTGTGTGTGTGTGTGTGTGTGTGTGTGTGTGTGTCCATGTGTGTGTCCATGTGTGTGTCCATGTGTGTGTGTGTGTGTGTGTGTGTGTGTGTCTGTGTGTGTGTGTCTGTCTGTGTGTGTGTGTGTGTGTGTGTCAGCTGTCGTCGCAGTTGTCCTGCAGTATTCGGTGACAGCTGGAGCCTCGACCCGTCACCAGTACAGTTCACCACAAAGTACTTTACATGTTTCCTAATGCTCTAGATCAGGGGTGTCAAACTCAATTTAATCGCGGGCCATATTAGCATTATGGTTGCACTCAAAGGGCCAGTGGTAACTATATAAATATACATATACAAATATATAATATATATAAAATAATGTATTATATGACATGATTGCCTCTGAATTGGATTATTGTCGGATAGGATAATAACTTAGTAATTAACTACGTCTGAAAGCAGAAGTCCAGGGCAAATAATTGTAAGTCTCTTCAGTGCGCATGTCACAAAACGAGATGCATTGTGGGACATGTAGTTTATGGGCAGCCTGATTCTGTAAAGTGGCATGTAACCGTATAATAAACGTATTATATTCTTTGCAAGCTCTTGCGGGCCACATCAAATGAAGTCGCGGGCCGGATTTGGCCCCCGGGCCTTGAGTTTGACACCCCTGCTCTAGATGCTTATCACACGGCTCCGTTCCGTTACCAAGGAGACCAACTGCATTCAGCAAATACATACATTTGTATATTTTTTCTTTACTTTCAAATTAAATGTTAGTTTTTTAATGTTTAAAAAAAATATATGTTTAAATGTTTCAGTTTCTAGGGTTAGGGTTACCTGACATAAGCCATTGTGTGTGTGTGTGTGTGTGTGTGTGTGTGGTTGTGTGGTTGTGTGTGTGTGTGTGTGTGTGTGTGTGTGTGTGGTTGTGTGTGTGTGTGTGTGTGTGTGTGTGTGTGTGTGGTTGTGTGTGTGTGGTTGCGTGTGTGTGGTTGCGTGTGTGGTTGTGTGTGTGGTTGTGTGTGTGGTTGTGGTTGTGTGTGTGTGTGTGTGTGTGTGTGTGTGTGTGTTGTAGATACTGAAGTTGATCTGAGGAGCTTCAACAGACATGAAATCATGTATTTCATCATTTTAAACATTTAGTAAGTTTGATTTTTTTTTACATTTGTAATAGTTTTAATTTGTATATATGTATTAAATATGAACCTTCCCGCTGCCTCTGAGCTCAGATTTAGAGAAGGGAACACCGCCATCGTTCATTTACATTTAGACATCCAAACGCTCTGAGTCTCTGAGTCCCTGAGTCTCTGAGTCCCTGAGTCTCTGAGTCCCTGAGTCTCTCTGAGTCTCTGAGTCTCTCTGAGTCTCTGAGTCCCTGAGTCTCTGAGTCCCTGAGTCTCTCTGAGTCTCTGAGTCTCTCTGAGTCCCTGAGTCTCTCTGAGTCTCTGAGTCTCTCTGAGTCTCTGAGTCTCTCTGAGTCTCTGATTGTCTCTGAGTCGCTGAGTCTCTGAGTCTCTCTGAGTCTCTGAGTCTCTGAATCTCTCGGAGTCTCTGAGTCTCGGAGTCTCTCTGAGTCTCTGAGTCTCTGAGTCTCTCTGAGTCTCTGAGTCCCTGAGTCTCTCTGAGTCTCTGAGTCTCTGAGTCTCTCTGAGTCCCTGAGTCTCGGAATCTCTCTGAGTCTCTCTGAGTCTCTCTGAGTCTCTGAGTGTCTCTGAGTCTCTGAGTCTCTCTAAGTTTCTCTGAGTCTCTCTGAGTCTTTGAGTCTCTGAGTCTCTCTGAGTCTTTGAGTCTCTCTGAGTCTCTGAGTCTCTCTGAGTCTTTGAGGCTCTCTGAGTCTCTCTGAGTCTCTGAGTCTCTGAGTCTCTCTAAGTTTCTCTGAGTCTCTCTGAGTCTTTGAGTCTCTCTGAGTCTCTCTGAGTCTTTGAGTCTCTCTGAGTCTCTGAGTCTCTCTGAGTCTCTGAGTCTCTCTGCGTCTCTGAGTGTCTCTGAGTGTCTCTGAGTCTCTCTGATTGTCCCTGAGTCTCTCTGAGTCTCTGAGTCTCTCTGCGTCTCTGAGTGTCTCTGAGTGTCTCTGAGTCTCTCTGAGTCTCTCTGATTGTCTCTGAGTCTCTCTGAGTCTCTGAGTCTCTCTGAGTCTCTCCGAGTTTCTGAGTCTCGGAGTTTCTCCCTCTCTCTTCCTGTCTGCAGCTCACAAAGAGTGTATCTCTAAATGTCACATGTTTCTCCCTCAGCGTTTCTATCAGGACGCCATTGTTCTCCAGCTGTTTGTTTGGTTGCCATGGAGACAGAGAGACTCCGTAACACTTCCTGCTTCAGTTTCTGCACAAAACACCGTTTATAGTGTTATGTATCTGAGGAACCTTTCTGCTGTTCTTCAGAAAACATATTTATATATATCAGAGAGAGCGGGGAGGACACGGTACTTTAGCTGAAGCACTCTGTGTGTGTACGGAGAGCTGTAACCATGACGACCCTTCAGTGGAGGGCAGCTGATCAGCTCCTGTTTCCTGGGGAAGGATTACAGCGTCGCTCCGAACTGACCTCTGCTTCCTCCGAAGTGACCTCTGCTTCCTGAGCAGCAGCATACAGCTGCATACAGCTGGTCCAAAGTACTCTGTATCAACTCAAAGTACTTTGTTACGAGTCCAAAGTACTCTGTATCAACTCAAAGTACTTTGTTACGAGTCCAAAGTACTCTGTATCAACTCAAAGTACTTTGTTACTAGTCCAAAGTACTCTGTATCAACTCAAAGTACTTTGTTACGAGTCCAAAGTACTCTGTATCAACTCAAAGTACTTTGTTACTAGTCCAAAGTACTCTGTATCAACTCAAAGTACTTTGTTACGAGTCCAAAGTACTCTGTATCAACTCAAAGTACTTTGTTACTGGTCCAAAGTACTCTGTATCAACTCAAAGTACTTTGTTACTAGTCCAAAGTACTCTGTATCAACTCAAAGTACTTTGTTACGAGTCCAAAGTACTCTGTATCAACTCAAAGTACTTTGTTACTGGTCCAAAGTACTCTGTATCAACTCAAAGTACTTTGTTACTAGTCCAAAGTACTCTGTATCAACTCAAAGTACTTTGTTACTAGTCCAAAGTACTCTGTATCAACTCAAAGTACTTTGTTACGAGTCCAAAGTACTCTGTATCAACTCAAAGTACTTTGTTACGAGTCCAAAGTACTCTGTATCAACTCAAAGTACTTTGTTACTAGTCCAAAGTACTCTGTATCAACTCAAAGTACTTTGTTACGAGTCCAAAGTACTCTGTATCAACTCAAAGTACTTTGTTACTAGTCCAAAGTACTCTGTATCAACTCAAAGTACTTTGTTACGAGTCCAAAGTACTCTGTATCAACTCAAAGTACTTTGTTACTGGTCCAAAGTACTCTGTATCAACTCAAAGTACTTTGTTACTAGTCCAAAGTACTCTGTATCAACTCAAAGTACTTTGTTACGAGTCCAAAGTACTCTGTATCAACTCAAAGTACTTTGTTACTGGTCCAAAGTACTCTGTATCAACTCAAAGTACTTTGTTACTAGTCCAAAGTACTCTGTATCAACTCAAAGTACTTTGTTACTAGTCCAAAGTACTCTGTATCAACTCAAAGTACTTTGTTACGAGTCCAAAGTACTCTGTATCAACTCAAAGTACTTTGTTACTAGTCCAAAGTACTCTGTATCAACTCAAAGTACTTTGTTACTGGTCCAAAGTACTCTGTATCAACTCAAAGTACTTTGTTACGAGTCCAAAGTACTCTGTATCAACTCAAAGTACTTTGTTACTGGTCCAAAGTACTCTGTATCAACTCAAAGTACTTTGTTACTGGTCCAAAGTACTCTGTATCAACTCAAAGTACTTTGTTACTGGTCCAAAGTACTCGGTATCAACTCAAAGTACTTTGTTACTGGTCCAAAGTACTCTGTATCAACTCAAAGGTACTTCCTACCAAGTCAGACGTACTCGTACTTAATGAAATGAAGCAGAATGGAGGTTTATAAAACGTCTGAAGTCACGATTCGCCCGTCCACGAGACCTTTGCTTCTTCAGGGCGATGCTAACGTGAAGGCTCCACGACTCCTCCCAGAGAGCATGTGCTCGCTGGCCCTGCAGTCAGGAGAGAGGAAGCGTTGAACCGGTCACCGAGGTTCACACACGGGAAACATACCCGCTGGAAGAAACGATAAGAAGTTCATCCGTGGAGTGCCGCTGCTGAAAGTACAAGAGAACATTTAAAGCAGGGGCGATCCCCAGTCGGTCGATCGCAGGGGCGATCCCCAGTCGGTCGATCGCGGGGCGATCCCCAGTCGGTCGATCGCGGGGAGATCCCCAGTCGGTCGATCGCGGGGCGATCCCCAGTCGGTCGATCGCGGGGCGATCCCCAGTCGGTCGATCGCGGGGCGATTCCCAGTCGGTCGATCGCGGGGCGATCCCCAGTCGGTCGATCGCGGGGCGATCCCCAGTCGGTCGATCGCGGGGAGATCCCCAGTCGGTCGATCGCGGGGCGATTCCCAGTCGGTCGATCGCGGGGCGATCCCCAGTCGGTCGATCGCGGGGCGATCCCCAGTCGGTCGATCCCCAGTCGGTCGATCGCGGGGAGATTCCCAGTCGGTCGATCGCGGGGCGATTCCCAGTCGGTCGATCGCGGGGCGATCCCCAGTCGGTCGATCGCGGGGCGATCCCCAGTCGGTCGATCGCGGGGCGATTCCCAGTCGGTCGATCGCGGGGCGATCCCCAGTCGGTCGATCGCGGGGAGATTCCCAGTCGATCGATCGCGGGGCGATCCCCAGTCGGTCGATCGCGGGGCGATTCCCAGTCGGTCGCGAGATGTGTCTAAAAATAGAACAACAATATTCAGTTTTATCGTTAATGTCCTGAAACATAATCCTCCTGTGCCAGAATAATGCACTTGAACGCATCAAAGCTTTGTGGTTGGCGTGACGCCATGTGTCGGGGCGTGGCTGGTGGTCAGTGGGCAGTGGGCGTGGCTGGTGGGCGTGGCTGGTGGGCAGTGGGCAGTGGGCGTGGTGGTGGGCGTGGCTGGTGGGCAGTGGGCAGTGGGCGTGGCTGGTGGGCGTGGCTGGTGGGCAGTGGGCGTGGCTGGTGGGCAGTGGGCGTGGCTGGTGGGCAGTGGGCAGTGGGCGTGGCTGGTGGGCAGTGGGCGTGGCTGGTGGGCAGTGGGCAGTGGGCGTGGCTGGTGGGCAGTGGGCAGTGGGCAGTGGGCGTGGCTGGTGGGCAGTGGGCGTGGCTGGTGGGCAGTGGGCAGTGGGCGTGGCTGGTGGGCGTGGCTGGTGGGCAGTGGGCAGTGGGCGTGGCTGGTGGGCGTGGCTGGTGGGCAGTGGGCAGTGGGCGTGGCTGGTGGGCAGTGGGCGTGGCTGGTGGGCAGTGGGCAGTGGGCGTGGCTGGTGGGCAGTGGGCGTGGCTGGTGGGCAGTGGGCAGTGGGCGTGGCTGGTGGGCAGTGGGCAGTGGGCAGTGGGCGTGGCTGGTGGGCAGTGGGCGTGGCTGGTGGGCAGTGGGCAGTGGGCAGTGGGCGTGGCTGGTGGGCGTGGCTAGTGGGCAGTGGGCGTGGCTGGTGGGCGTGGCTGGTGGGCAGTGGGCAGTGGGCGTGGCTGGTGGGCAGTGGGCGTGGCTGGTGGGCAGTGGGCAGTGGGCAGTGGACCAGAACCCCTCACAGCATGGTGGACCAGAACCCCTCACAGCATGGTGGGCCAGAACCCCTCACAGCATGGTGGACCAGAACCCCTCACAGCATGGTGGGCCAGAACCCCTCACAGCATGGTGGACCAGAACCCCTCACAGCATGGTGGGCCAGAACCCCTCACAGCATGGTGGACCAGAACCCCTCACAGCATGGTGGACCAGAACCCCTCACAGCATGGTGGGCCAGAACCCCTCACAGCATGGTGGACCAGAACCCCTCACAGCATGGTGGGCCAGAACCCCTCACAGCATGGTGGGCCAGAACCCCTCACAGCATGGTGGACCAGAACCCCTCACAGCATGGAGGAACCTTCAAAAGGACAGGAGCGTCAGTTTGAATCAAGATGTTCAAGAAGGAGATTTTGAAGAGTCGGTTAAAGTTCAGCGCTGGTTCAAACACAAAGGCTGAACAGAGAGCTGTGTGTTCAACTCTCCATGTGATGTACACACACACACACACACACACACACACACACACACAGACAGACAGACAGACAGACAGACAGACAGACAGACAGACAGACAGACAGACAGACAGACAGACAGACAGACAGACAGACAGACAGACAGACAGACACACACACACACACACACAGAGAAACACGCGCACACACACACAGAGAAACACGCGCACACACACACACACAGAGAAACACACACACACACAGAGAAACACACACACACACGCACACACTCACACACTCACACACACTCACACTCACACACACACACACACACACACACACACACACACACACACACAGAGAGAGAGAGATGTATGAACCTCTGAGTCTCTCTGCTTCCTGATTGGACGATCCATCAGAAACCTTAGTCTGTTCTGACGTTTTTATTGGTCCGTTTAAAGAACGACACGACGAGTTATACTGATGAGAACACAGTGGAGGAAATGTTGAAAATGTGTGTGTGTGTGTGTGTGTGTGTGTGTGTGTGTGTGTGTGTGTGTGTGTGTGTGTGTGTGTGTGTGTGTGTGTGTGTGTGTGTGTGTGTGTGTGTGTGTGTGTGTGTGTGTGTGTGTGTGTGTGTGTGTGTGTGTGTGTGTGTGTGTGTGTGTGTGTGTCTGTGTGTCTGTGTGTCTGTGTGTGTGTGTGTGTGTGCATGTGTTTCCTATTGAAAGTGACCTCATCCCTCGCCCGGGCAGCAGCAGGATGATGACATCACCGGCTCTGAGACTTTCACAATAAGAGCGCGTCAGCTGGAACACAAACTCTACCGCAGGCTTTTATTTTGGCGAGCCAGATGTTTTAGCTGAGAGAACAGGAAGTTGGGTCGAAACCGGCTGAACGAATGATTTATTTACTGGCTTCTGATTGGCTGACAGTTTCTTGATCGGTCCCAACAAACGGCTCGTAATTCACCTTGAAGACTTTAACACAACTATCTTTATAGACAGCTCATGTTTACATATGCTAATGAGGCGATTTGCATAATCCCGCGCTCGATGTGTGAACATTTAAGAGTCAAAGGTTTCACAGAGAGCATTCTGGGTAAGATAATACAGCGCAGGCTTTGAGGTGGTGGTCTTTGGGAGACAGAGGAGACGGAGACGGAGACAGAGACAGAGAGGGAGACAAAGAGGGAGACAGAGACAGAGAGGGAGACGGAGAGGGACAGGGAGAGGGAGACAGAGAGGGAGACAGAGAGGGGGACAGAGAGGGAGACAGAGACAGAGAGGGAGACAAAGAGGGAGAGCGAGAGGGAGACAGAGAGGGAGACAGAGAGGGAGACAGAGAGGGAGACAAAGAGGGAGAGCGAGAGGGAGACAGAGAGGGAGACAGAGAAGGAGACAGAGAGGGAGACAGAGACAAAGAGGGAGAGCGAGAGGGAGACAGAGAGGGAGACAGAGACAGAGAGGGAGACAGAGAGGGAGACAGAGAGGGAGACAGAGACAGAGTGGAGACAGAGAGGGAAACAGAGACAGAGAGGGAGACAGAGAGGGAGACAAAGAGGGAGACAGAGAGGGAGACAGAGAGGGAGACAGAGACAAAGAGGGAGAGCGAGAGGGAGACAGAGAGGGAGACAGAGACAGAGAGGGAGACAGAGAAGGAGACAGAGAGAGAGACAGAGAGGGAGACAGAGACAAAGAGGGAGAGCGAGAGGGAGACAGAGAGGGAGACAGAGAAGGAGACAGAGAGGGAGACAGAGAGGGAGACAGAGACAGAGTGGAGACAGAGAGGGAAACAGAGACAGAGAGGGAGACAGAGAGGGAGACAAAGAGGGAGACAGAGAGGGAGACAGAGACAGAGAGGGAGACAGAGAAGGAGACAGAGAGGGAGACAGAGAGGGAGAGCGAGAGGGAGACAGAGAGGGAGACAGAGAAGGAGACAGAGAGGGAGACAAAGAGGGAACCAGAGACAGAGACAAAGAGGGAGACAAAGAGGGAACCAGAGACAGAGACAGAGAGGGAGACAGAGAGGGAACCAGAGACAGAGAGGGAGACAGAGAGGGAACCAGAGACAGAGAGGGAACCAGAGACAGAGACAAAGAGAGAGACAGATACAGAGACAGAGAGGGAACCAGAGACAGAGAGGGAACCAGAGACAGAGAGGGAACCAGAGACAGAGACAAAGAGAGAGACAGATACAGAGACAGAGAGGGAACCAGAGACAGAGACAAAGAGAGAGAGGGAACCAGAGACAGAGAGGGAGACAGAGAGGGAACCAGAGACACAACAATAAGAGAGGAAACTTAGTAGATGATGTTTAATGACTTGGAAAGGAAGCCGGCTCAGAAGCAAAGTTCAGAGGAACTGAGAACAGCTGTGTCCCAGAAGAGAGAGACTGAAGGACTCAGATGTCCCAGAAGAGAGAGACTGAAGGACTCAGATGTCCCAGAAGAGAGAGACTGAAGGACTCAGATGTCCCAGAAGAGAGAGACTGAAGGACTCAGATGTCCCAGAAGAGAGAGACTGAAGGACTCAGATGTCCCAGAAGAGAGAGACTGAAGGACTCAGATGTCCCAGAAGAGAGAGACTGAAGGACTCAGATGTCCCAGAAGAAGGAGACTGAAGGACTCAGATGTCCCAGAAGAGAGAGACTGAAGGACTCAGATGTCCCAGAAGAGAGAGACTGAAGGACTCAGATGTCCCAGAAGAGAGAGACTGAAGGACTCGGAGAGGGAGCCCGTCTCCTACCGACCAACAGACACCACTAATCTCTCTCTCATTGATCTGTCCCCTCAGACTCAAAGGCCATCGTGGACGGGAACCTGAAGCTGATCCTGGGTCTGATCTGGACCCTGATCCTGCACTACTCCATCTCCATGCCCATGTGGGAGGACGAGGACGACGAGGACGCCAAGAAGCTGACCCCCAAACAGCGTCTGCTGGGCTGGATCCGGAACAAGGTCCCCGAGCTCCCCATCAACAACTTCCACCGCGACTGGAGGGACGGCAAGGCCCTCGGGGCGCTGGTGGACAACTGCGCTCCAGGTGGGGGGACATGAGGTGGAGCTTTATGAGTCCCCTGGTGCAACTGGGCCCGGGTAGGAGACCAGGTCTCAGTGTGAGACACATCTGTACGTAGGAGACCAGGTCTCAGTGTGAGACACATCTGGACGTAGGAGACCAGGTCTCAGTGTGAGACACATCTGTAGGGAGGAGACCAGGTCTCAGTGTGAGACACATCTGTAGGGAGGAGACCAGGTCTCAGTGTGAGACACATCTGGAGGGAGGAGACCAGGTCTCAGTGTGAGGAACATCTGTAGGGAGGAGACCAGGTCTCAGTGTGAGACACATCTGGACGGAGGAGACCAGGTCTCAGTGTGAGAAACATCTGGACGGAGGAGACCAGGTCTCAGTGTGAGACACATCTGGACGGAGGAGACCAGGTCTCAGTGTGAGAAACATCTGGACGTAGGAGACCAGGTCTCAGTGTGAGACACATCTGGACGTAGGAGACCAGGTCTCAGTGTGAGACACATCTGGAGGGAGGAGACCAGGTCTCAGTGTGAGACACATCTGGACGTAGGAGACCAGGTCTCAGTGTGAGACACATCTGTAGGGAGGAGACCAGGTCTCAGTGTGAGACACATCTGGAGGGAGGAGACCAGGTCTCAGTGTGAGACACATCTGGACGTAGGAGACCAGGTCTCAGTGTGAGAGACATCTGGAGGGAGGAGACCAGGTCTCAGTGTGAGAAACATCTGGAGGGAGGAGACCAGGTCTCAGTGTGAGACACATCTGGACGTAGGAGACCAGGTCTCAGTGTGAGAGACATCTGTAGGGAGGAGACCAGGTCTCAGTGTGAGACACATCTGGAGGGAGGAGACCAGGTCTCAGTGTGAGAAACGTCTGGCCGGAGGAGACCAGGTCTCAGTGTGAGAAACATCTGGACGGAGGAGACCAGGTCTCAGTGTGAGACACATCTGTAGGGAGGAGACCAGGTCTCAGTGTGAGAAACATCTGGACGTAGGAGACCAGGTCTCAGTGTGAGAAACATCTGGACGGAGGAGACCAGGTCTCAGTGTGAGAGACATCTGGAGGGAGGAGACCAGGTCTCAGTGTGAGACACATCTGGACGTAGGAGACCAGGTCTCAGTGTGAGAGACATCTGTAGGGAGGAGACCAGGTCTCAGTGTGAGACACATCTGGAGGGAGGAGACCAGGTCTCAGTGTGAGAAACGTCTGGCCGGAGGAGACCAGGTCTCAGTGTGAGAAACATCTGGACGGAGGAGACCAGGTCTCAGTGTGTGACACATCTGGAGGGAGGAGACCAGGTCTCAGTGTGAGAAACATCTGGACGTAGGAGACCAGGTCTCAGTGTGAGAAACATCTGGACGGAGGAGACCAGGTCTCAGTGTGAGAAACATCTGGACGGAGGAGACCAGGTCTCAGTGTGAGACACATCTGTAGGGAGGAGACCAGGTCTCAGTGTGAGACACATCTGGACGGAGGAGACCAGGTCTCAGTGTGAGAAACATCTGTAGGGAGGAGACCAGGTCTCAGTGTGAAAGACATCTGGACGGAGGAGACCAGGTCTCAGTGTGAGACACATCTGGACGGAGGAGACCAGGTCTCAGTGTGAGACACATCTGGCCGGAGGAGACCAGGTCTCAGTGTGAGACACATCTGGAGGGAGGAGACCAGGTCTCAGTGTGAGACACATCTGGACGGAGGAGACCAGGTCTCAGTGTGAGACACATCTGGACGGAGGAGACCAGGTCTCAGTGTGAGACACATCTGGACGGAGGAGACCAGGTCTCAGTGTGAGACACATCTGGACGGAGGAGACCAGGTCTCAGTGTGAGACACATCTGGACGTAGGAGACCAGGTCTCAGTGTGAGACACATCTGGACGGAGGAGACCAGGTCTCAGTGTGAGACACATCTGGACGTAGGAGACCAGGTCTCAGTGTGAGACACATCTGGACGTAGGAGACCAGGTCTCAGTGTGAGACACATCTGGACGGAGGAGACCAGGTCTCAGTGTGAGACACATCTGGACGTAGGAGACCAGGTCTCAGTGTGAGAGACATCTGTAGGGAGGAGACCAGGTCTCAGTGTGAGACACATCTGGAGGGAGGAGACCAGGTCTCAGTGTGAGACATATCTGGACGGAGGAGACCAGGTCTCAGTGTGAGACACATCTGTACGGAGGAGACCAGGTCTCAGTGTGAGACACATCTGTACGGAGGAGACCAGGTCTCAGTGTGAGAGACATCTGGACGGAGGAGACCAGGTCTCAGTGTGAGAGACATCTGGACGGAGGAGACCAGGTCTCAGTGTGAGAAACGTCTGGACGGAGGAGACCAGGTCTCAGTGTGAGACACATCTGGACGGAGGAGACCAGGTCTCAGTGTGAGAAACGTCTGGACGTAGGAGACCAGGTCTCAGTGTGAGACACATCTGGACGGAGGAGACCAGGTCTCAGTGTGAGACACATCTGGACGGAGGAGACCAGGTCCCAGCCTCTCAGATCTGGAGTTGTCCTCTGTTTTAATGACCCTGAACGTCTCTCCGTGGTGCGTTCAGGTCTGTGTCCGGACTGGGAGAACTGGGACCCCAGCCAGCCGGTGGAGAACGCCCGGGAGGCCATGCAGCAGGCCGACGACTGGCTGGGCGTGCCTCAGGTAACACCGACCTCTATCTCACATTCAACACACCTTTAGACCCTCAGACAGAGCATGGACCCCCTTCACTCACTCCAACACAACACACCTTTAGACCCTCAGACAGAGCATGGACCACCTTTACTCACTCCAACACAACACACCTTAAGACCCTCAGACAGAGCATGGACCACCTTTACTCACTCCAACACAACACACCTTTAGACCCTCAGACAGAGCATGGACCACCTTCACTCACTCCAACACAACACACCTTTAGACCCTCAGACAGAGCATGGACCACCTTCACTCACTCCCACACAACACACCTTTAGACCCTCAGACAGAGCATGGACCACCTTCACTCACTCCAACACAACACACCTTTAGACCCTCAGACAGAGCATGGACCACCTTCACTCACTCCAACACAACACACCTTAAGACCCTCAGACAGAGCATGGACCACCTTTACTCACTCCAACACAACACACCTTTAGACCCTCAGAGCATGGACCCCCTTCACTCACTCCAACACAACACACCTTTAGACCCTCAGACAGAGCATGGACCACCTTCACTCACTCCAACACAACACACCTTTAGACCCTCAGACAGAGCATGGACCACCTTTACTCACTCCAACACAACACACCTTAAGACCCTCAGACAGAGCATGGACCACCTTCACTCACTCCAACACAACACACCTTTAGACCCTCAGACAGAGCATGGACCACCTTCACTCACTCCAACACAACACACCTTTAGACCCTCAGACAGAGCATGGACCCCCTTCACTCACTCCAACACAACACACCTTTAGACCCTCAGACAGAGCATGGACCCCCTTCACTCACTCCAACACAACACACCTTTAGACCCTCAGAGCATGGACCACCTTCACTCACTCCAACACAACACACCTTTAGACCCTCAGACAGAGCATGGACCCCCTTCACTCACTCCAACACAACACACCTTTAGACCCTCAGACAGAGCATGGACCCCCTTCACTCACTCCAACACAACACACCTTTAGACCCTCAGACAGAGCATGGACCCCCTTCACTCACTCCAACACAACACACCTTTAGACCCTCAGAGCATGGACCCCCTTTACTCACTCCAACACAACACACTTTCCGGAAACTCTTTAAAGAAATCAAGGAATAAAAGTGACATTACTGTAGTTTACTGACTGTAGTCACGTGTGCCTGACTGTAGTCACGTGTGCCTGACTGTAGTCACGTGTGACTGACTGTAGTCACGTGTGACTACCGATTAGCATGCGTGCTAACTTAACATTGAAACTCCCATTGACTGTTTCCACACGTATTACCAGCTGCCTCCAGCAGGTGTTGAGGTCAGGAGAGAGCAGCAGGCAGACAGGTAGGCCTTCAGGGTTCAGCAGGACACACCTGCTGGCTCCATCGGCTTTCATGGAACAAGGAAACTACGGCAAGCCTTTAAGGACACACAGGCAACACCCTCTTAAAGGGGCAGGACAACAATGATATGCAATAAGCTCAGAAAACACGTTGCATACATACATATCTGGTCAAACAGCAACATGTCACTCAATGTGTGCAGATGATGCACTCATTGAGTTAAGAATATTCTGTCCCTCGTTGTCCCACCTGTCCCTCGTTGTCCCACCTGTCCCTCGTTGTCTCACCTGTCCCTCGTTGTCTCACCTGTCCCTCGTTGTCTCACCTGTCCCTCGTTGTCCCACCTGTCCCTCGTTGTCCCACCTGTCCCTCGTTGTCCCACCTGTCCCTCGTTGTCCCACCTGTCCCTCGTTGTCCCACCTGTTCCTCGTTGTCTCACCTGTCCCTCGTTGTCTCACCTGTCTCTCGTTGTCTCACCTGTCCCTCGTTGTCTCACCTGTCTCTCGTTGTCTCACCTGTCTCTCGTTGTCTCACCTGTCCCTCGTTGTCTCACCTGTCCCTCGTTGTCCCACCTGTCCTCGTTGTCTCACCTGTCCCTCGTTGTCTCACCTGTCTCTCGTTGTCTCACCTGTCCCTCGTTGTCTCACCTGTCCCTCGTTGTCTCACCTATCCCTCGATGTCTCACCTGTCCCTCGTTGTCTCACCTGTCCCTCGTTGTCTCACCTATCCCTCGATGTCTCACCTGTCCCTCGTTGTCCCACCTGTCCCTCGTTGTCTCACCTGTCCCTCGTTGTCTCACCTGTCCCTCGTTCAGGTGATCGCCCCGGAGGAGATCGTGGACCCCAACGTGGACGAGCACTCGGTGATGACCTACCTGTCCCAGTTCCCCAAATCCAGACTGAAGCCCGGCGCCCCCCTGAGGGCCAAGACGCTGCACCCCAAGAGGGCCAGGGCCTACGGACCGGGTGAGGACGAGGAACCGACCAATCAGCAATCCGTTCACTGTCGTTGCTATGAGACTCATTGGTTTACGTAATGGCCCCTCGTTGGCTGTCACGCCCCGCAGCACGACGTCTCGGCCGATCTTCCAACCTGGGGTTATCACGTGTATTTAACTATCCTTCAATTAAACAGAAAGAGTTTAAATAACTGAAATGTAATAATTGTTCAAAAACCAAACGTTACAAAAAGAATATCCCAAACTTTTAGAAAGATGTAAAAAAAAGATGTGAAAGAAAGTTTATAACAATTCTCTTTTAGAACGAAATGTAAAAGTCAAAGACGGATGAGAGGACATGTCCTCGCAGAAACCTCGTGGTCTGAAGGCGTGGAACCGGAGGCGCTAACCTCCTCGTGTGTTTCAGGTGTGGAGCCGCGCGGGAACATCGTCCTGAAGCCGGCCGAGTTCCTGGTCGAGACGGTGGAGGCCGGACTCGGGGAAATCCTGGTTTACGTGGAGGACCCTGAAGGCCACACGGAGGAGGTGGGACACTGATTTAATGCAAACGTAACACAAACAGTAAGGACTCTGTGTTGGAGGATTCTCACGGAGCGTCCTCACTACAGAGCGTCCACACTCGGAGCGTCCTCACTACGGCTCCACAGAGAGCTTGGAGCTGGGCGTGTCTGGAGCTTGGGGATTTCATTCAAGCAACGCGACCAACAACCAATCACATGAATCTCCCGCCCCCGACATACAAAGCAAAAACCCCGGGGATTTTATGCGAGCAATATATATATATATATATAATATATATATATATATATATATATATAATATATATATATATATATAAACTCCCCAAACAGGCGAAACCCTACCAGTTTCCCCCACTGCCTCTGCCCCCTCCCTCCATGCTGGCTCCTCTGGTTTGTGTCCCGGTAGGTGAAGAGGGTCTGGTCATACACAACCGGGTGATTGCTACGTTGATAGTTAGTTTCTCCTCCGATCTTTTTTTGAAATATAGAAATGAACGGCGGGATATCTCTCCCAGCTTAGACGCGGTTTGATTGGCTACGGCTTCAGCTGTCACATTTTGGGAAACGGGATTTGATTGGCTGGCGCTGGCTACTCCGGCGTCTCCGGCGTCAGAAGTTGAACATTGTTCAACTTCTGTCGCCGGAGACGGACCGCTCTGCTACCCACAATGCAGTTCGGCGAAAAAAGCGCGGCTACGTGACGTCACCCCGTTGAAAGTGAATGGGCAGATTGGAGTTTTCGACGCTTCGACGCTGTAGTGTGGACGGGCCGTTAGTGCTTCTTGGCAACTCATCTTAACGTCCCCTCCGTGCGCGGGGTACAGCTGGGCTCCACCACCATGGTGTCTGGGAGCTAACTAATGCTACATGCTACACCAATACGGCCATTTGGGTCCGTTGAATATTCAGAATATTGGGCTGCAGATTATAATTTTCCAAAGGCGGTCGTTGAGCATGAAAGACTTAAATAACTAAAGGATAAGTTAAGGGAGAAAGTGAGGCCGTGGATTGAGTCGGAGCTCAACCCCTCGGATGCGGTTTAAAACGTGTCTCTTGGTGCTTTAACGTCTTCCATCTTTGTAAACGTAGATACACGTGCCTCTCCTCACGCCGTTGGAAAGCCTGTCCTCTTTCAGACGGCGCCACATAGTGGGGAACCCGCGGTGGTGCGTCATGTGGGCGCGCAGAGAAAGCACAACACAGACGTCCTTCCTCTTTGTGTGAACTCTTCTGATTCGAAGCAACACGTGACGTTTCTGTGTTTCAGGCCAGAGTGATCGCCAACAACGACCAGAGCCGGAGCTACTCGGTGGGCTACCTGCCCAAAGTGGAGGGGCTTCACAAGGTAAGAAGCATGCTTAGGTCAGAGCTGTGCTCACGGTCTTCCTGAGAGACGGTGGAGGACCGGTTCTTTGTAACGCATGCTCAGAGTTGATTCAAAGACGGGTCTCTCGAGCGGACCGTCCTCGACCTGCTGACGTGTGGAAAGAAGTCGTTGATCATGAAGAAGACCCTTTGAGTGCACACCGAATGAGACCAGAGGATCCACCGGGAAGGGGGGACCTGGTGACGCCTGTTTAGTTCAGGTGCTTGTTAACGTGAGCCTCTGACGGTGAACCTGTTAGAGACCCTCCCTGGTCTCCGGCTCGAGCTCCAGCTCTGACCCATGTGTCTGGGGTCCTCTCCAGAAGGAAGGGAGTCATCACATACAGAGCATCAGCTAGGTCCTGAGCAGTGTCCTTCACACGCTGATATCAGGGTCGGGTTGTAACGGAAACGTGTAACGGCGTTACGTGATCAGAATACACAAATCAAGTGACTGTATTCAGCTCGCGTTACATTTGAACAACGAGTAATCTGATTACAGTTACTTTCGTAAACCTGAAGTGAATACATGTTCGGATCACTTATTGGAATTATTGGTGGAAAGATTTCCTCTCAATATTTAATATTCATCACTAAAGGAACAGCCGAATCATCACCGCGCACAAGACCTGTCACCGCGCAGATGGACCAACAAAGGGGGCGGGTCCTCTCAGTGAAACGATAACAACGAAACATGGAGGAACACAAGTCTGCGTTTAAATCGTGTGTGTGTGTGTGTGTGTGTGTTGTGAGAGAAACTCTCTTTGTCTGCATGCTGCTCTCCACAGGGGGCGGAGAATCGGCACCTCAGCAGAAATGCTGTTGATTTAGGCAATTTATCCTCTGAAATCTCCTAAATTCGGCGATTCGTTTCAATACAAATCTACGACATTGCTTCTAATTCAGAAACTCCACCCTACTGATGCTTTCTTTCAAAGTTTCTCCGAATATTTGCTGTGTGTAATTGTCCAGTGATTTAATTCCGAGAATCACACACAGAGGAAATCGATGAAATTCGATATTCCGAGGTTATTTATTTGCCCCAAATATTCTCATAGTTTTCACATGGGCCGTAGACACCTGCCCCAGCAACAATCACAGGGAAATCGGCCAGGACAACGTCCTCTTGACACCGATTCCCGAGGTTATAATTAGCCTCCAGATGTAAATGAGTAGAGAAACCCAAAAAAATTGCAGCAGCTCAGTTCTTCCAGGTAAATTTATAATACCGTCAATCCCAAATGCTGGTAAGCCAATCTCAAAATAGAAATGTACTTACCAGCCTCTGAAGATCTTTTGGTGTCCTGTTCCGTGACGCCAATCTGTGAGAGAAACTTCTGCTCAGCAATGTTGATGGAAGAAATGGAAGCTGGAACACGCTTTATATCAAACACCTGAATGATTCTGAAGGTAGACACAGTGAAGGCCGTGCGCGCTCGTCTTCTCGGAGGCGGAGCTAACCCTCCCGCTGCCTCCTGAGGTCGTGAAGGGAAGGAGATGTCTTCCATGAAGCAGCTGGGCAGCAGACACTCAGAGGGTCGGACATGAGAACATGGGTCGAGGCAGACTGGTCACTCTCCACCCCTGGCCGACATGTCCTTAAGATGAAGTCCGAGTTCCACATTGTAATTTCGTGTCCTGCCGACATGGCCGTGTCCTCGCTCCTCTCCTCCCAAGCTGCGTCCCCAGAGAGAGATGTGATCTGTCGTGCTCTGGATACGCCTTTAAACAGTAAAACACGTCCAGGTTCCTTTGTGTGTCTCCTGTTCACAGAACATCCGTCTGTGAGTGAAAAGAAAGTAATCTGATTACCTTTTTAAGACACGTAACTGTAACTGTATTCGGATTACTTTCAGAGCATGTATTCAGTAACTGATTACATTCACAAAGTAACCCTTCCCACCCTGCTGCTATCCAAGAGAGGGAGTCACAAGATGGAGAAGAGCAAGCAGTATCAATGTGTACTTCAGATCCATGTCAGGAATGAGCATGCTTGATGTCTCTCTCCACAATGAGCATGCTTGATCAGCTACAGCTGGGATACCTTTGTTACTCTGTGTTTGTGTGTCCAGGTCAAGGTTCTGTTTGCGGGGCAGGACATCGAGCGGAGTCCCTTCATGGTGAACGTCTCGAAGGCGCTGGGCGACCCGAGCCGGGTCCAGGCCCGCGGGCCGGGGCTGCAGCTGAGCGGGAACGTGGCCAACAAACCCACGTACTTCGATATTTACACCGCAGGTAAGCAGAGCAGCTCGGACCACATTCGAGTTTAACGCAGAGCTCGGGTTTATCCTGTCCTAGAAGAAGGAGCCGTAGTTAGAGCGAGTTCCCCGTTCAGTACGTCTGGATGTTTATCCACGTGATTTTCTTTAAATAAGAAAAACTTTGGATTTTGTCTTCAGACATTTTTCGCAAATTGTTCCGATCAAAAATATGATGAATGTTTCACTCATTATTTTCTTTTTCTTTACTTATTAGTTTCTTTTTTGTACCTCTTTGGGCAGCTTCCAGCTTTCCCCGACAGAAACTTCCCCGACAGAAACTTCCCCGACAGAAACTTCCATGACAGAAACTTCCCGACAGAAACTTCCATGACAGAAACTTCCCGACAGAAACTTCCCCGACAGAAACTTCCATGACAGAAACTTCCATGACAGAAACTTCCATGACAGAAACTTCCATGACAGAAACTTCCATGACAGAAACTTCCCGACAGAAACTTCCATGACAGAAACTTCCATGACAGAAACTTCCATGACAGAAACTTCCCGACAGAAACTTCCCCGACAGAAACTTCCATGACAGAAACTTCCCAGACAGAAACTTCCATGACAGAAACTTCCATGACAGAAACTTCCATGACAGAAACTTCCATGACAGAAACTTCCCCGACAGAAACTTCCATGACAGAAACTTCCATGACAGAAACTTCCATGACAGAAACTTCCCCGACAGAAACTCCCATGACAGAAACTTCCCCGACAGAAACTTCCATGACAGAAACTTCCATGACAGAAACTTCCATGACAGAAACTTCCATGACAGAAACTTCCATGACAGAAACTTCCCCGACAGAAACTTCCATGACAGAAACTTCCATGACAGAAACTTCCATGACAGAAACTTCCCCGACAGAAACTTCCCATGACAGAAACTTCCCGACAGAAACTTCCCGACAGAAACTTCCATGACAGAAACTTCCATGACAGAAACTTCCCGACAGAAACTTCCCGACAGAAACTTCCATGACAGAAACTTCCATGACAGAAACTTCCCGACAGAAACTTCCCCGACAGAAACTTCCCGACAGAAACTTCCATGACAGAAACTTCCCGACAGAAACTTCCATGACAGAAACTTCCCCGACAGAAACTTCCATGACAGAAACTTCCATGACAGAAACTTCCATGACAGAAACTTCCATGACAGAAACTTCCATGACAGAAACTTCCCCGACAGAAACTTCCATGACAGAAACTTCCATGACAGAAACTTCCATGACAGAAACTTCCCCGACAGAAACTCCCATGACAGAAACTTCCCGACAGAAACTTCCCGACAGAAACTTCCATGACAGAAACTTCCATGACAGAAACTTCCCGACAGAAACTTCCCGACAGAAACTTCCATGACAGAAACTTCCATGACAGAAACTTCCCGACAGAAACTTCCCCGACAGAAACTTCCCGACAGAAACTTCCCCGACAGAAACTTCCCGACAGAAACTTCCCGACAGAAACTTCCATGACAGAAACTTCCCGACAGAAACTTCCATGACAGAAACTTCCATGACAGAAACTTCCATGACAGAAACTTCCCAGACAGAAACTTCCATGACAGAAACTTCCATGACAGAAACTTCCCGACAGAAACTTCCATGACAGAAACTTCCATGACAGAAACTTCCATGACAGAAACTTCCATGACAGAAACTTCCCGACAGAAACTTCCCGACAGAAACTTCCATGACAGAAACTTCCATGACAGAAACTTCCATGACAGAAACTTCCATGACAGAATCTTCCATGACAGAAACTTCCATGACAGAAACTTCCATGACAGAAACTTCCATGACAGAAACTTCCCCGACAGAAACTTCCCCGACAGAAACTTCCCCGACAGAAACTTCCCCGACAGAAACTTCCATGACAGAAACTTCCCCGACAGAAACTTCCATGACAGAAACTTCCATGACAGAAACTTCCATGACAGAAACTTCCATGACAGAAACTTCCATGACAGAAACTTCCCCGACAGAAACTTCCCCGACAGAAACTTCCATGACAGAAACTTCCCCGACAGAAACTTCCATGACAGAAACTTCCATGACAGAAACTTCCATGACAGAAACTTCCATGACAGAAACTTCCATGACAGAAACGTCCATGACAGAAACTTCCATGACAGAAACTTCCATGACAGAAACTTCCCCGACAGAAACTTCCATGACAGAAACTTCCATGACAGAAACTTCCATGACAGAAACTTCCCGACAGAAACTCCCATGACAGAAACTTCCCGACAGAAACTTCCCGACAGAAACTTCCATGACAGAAACTTCCATGACAGAAACTTCCCGACAGAAACTTCCCGACAGAAACTTCCATGACAGAAACTTCCATGACAGAAACTTCCCGACAGAAACTTCCCCGACAGAAACTTCCCGACAGAAACTTCCATGACAGAAACTTCCCGACAGAAACTTCCATGACAGAAACTTCCATGACAGAAACTTCCATGACAGAAACTTCCCAGACAGAAACTTCCATGACAGAAACTTCCCGACAGAAACTTCCCGACAGAAACTTCCATGACAGAAACTTCCATGACAGAAACTTCCATGACAGAAACTTCCATGACAGAATCTTCCATGACAGAAACTTCCATGACAGAAACTTCCATGACAGAAACTTCCATGACAGAAACTTCCCCGACAGAAACTTCCCCGACAGAAACTTCCCCGACAGAAACTTCCCCGACAGAAACTTCCCCGACAGAAACTTCCCCGACAGAAACTTCCCCGACAGAAACTTCCATGACAGAAACTTCCCCGACAGAAACTTCCATGACAGAAACTTCCATGACAGAAACTTCCATGACAGAAACTTCCCCGACAGAAACTTCCATGACAGAAACTTCCATGACAGAAACTTCCATGACAGAAACTTCCATGACAGAAACTTCCCCGACAGAAACTTCCATGACAGAAACTTCCATGACAGAAACTTCCATGACAGAAACTTCCATGACAGAAACTTCCATGACAGAATCTTCCCCGACAGAAACTTCCCGACAGAAACTTCCATGACAGAAACTTCCCCGACAGAAACTTCCATGACAGAAACTTCCCCGACAGAAACTTCCCGACAGAAACTTCCATGACAGAAACTTCCATGACAGAAACTTCCATGACAGAATCTTCCATGACAGAAACTTCCATGACAGAAACTTCCCCGACAGAAACTTCCATGACAGAAACTTCCATGACAGAAACTTCCATGACAGAAACTTCCCCGACAGAAACTTCCCGACAGAAACTTCCATGACAGAAACTTCCATGACAGAAACTTCCATGACAGAAACTTCCATGACAGAAACTTCCCCGACAGAAACTTCCCGACAGAAACTTCCATGACAGAAACTTCCATGACAGAAACTTCCATGACAGAAACTTCCATACAGAAACTTCCATGACAGAAACTTCCATGACAGAAACTTCCATGACAGAAACTTCCCGACAGAAACTTCCATGACAGAAACTTCCCGACAGAAACTTCCATGACAGAAACTTCCATGACAGTTCCTTTCCTCCCGAACGTCATATTAAGTCTTGTTGTTTCTCCGCCCAGGCGCCGGAGCCGGAGACGTTGGAGTCGTCATCGTCGACTCAAACGCCCGCCGGGACACGGTGGAGATCGTGCTGGAGAACAAGGGGGACAGTATTTTCCGTTGCACCTACGTTCCCGTCCTGGAGGGGGCGCACACCGTCTGCGTGACCTTCGCCGGCCAGCAGATCCCCAGAAGCCCCTTCACCGTGAACATCTCAGAGCGTAGGTTTCACACCGGTCTGCGCTCCATGGTCCTTAATGTGTACAGACTTCCCGTGTAACATCGACCACGAGGAACCTAATGCGTGGCTTTCTGATCAGTCACTCTGAAATCTGAAACCCTGACTGACGGTTTTTCAAGTTTTTGATTTCCACAGCAGTTCAATCTGCAGATCCTGCTCAATGGAGGTCTGCTGATGGTCTGCTGGTGGTCTGCTGATGGTCTACTGGTGGTCTGCTGGTGGTCTACTGGTGGTCTGCTGGTGGTCTGCTGGTGGTCTGCTGGTGGTCTGCTGGTGGTCTACTGGTGGTCTGCTGGTGGTCTACTGGTGGTCAACTGGTGGTCTGCTGGTGGTCTACTGATGGTCAACTGGTGGTCTGCTGATGGTCTACTGGTGGTCTACTGGTGGTCTACTGGTGGTCTACTGGTGGTTCTGCTGGTGGTCTGCTGGTGGTCTACTGGTGGTCTACTGGTGGTCTACTGGTGGTCTGCTGATGGTCTGCTGGTGGTCTACTGGTGGTCTGCTGGTGGTCTACTGGTGGTCTGCTGGTGGTTCTGCTGGTGGTCTACTGGTGGTCTACTGGTTGTCTGCTGGTGGTCTACTGATGGTCTACTGGTGGTCTACTGGTGGTCTGCTGGTGGTCTACTGGTGGTCTACTGGTAGTCTACTGGTGGTCTGCTGGTGGTCTGCTGATGGTCTACTGGTGGTCTGCTGGTGGTCTGCTGGTGGTCTCCTGGTGGTCTGCTGGTTGTCTACTGGTGGTCTACTGGTGGTCTGCTGGTGGTCTACTGGTGGTCTACTGGTGGTCTGCTGGTGGTCTGCTGGTTGTCTGCTGGTGGTCTACTGGTGGTCTACTAGTGGTCTACTGGTGGTCTGCTGGTGGTCTACTGGTAGTCTACTGGTTGTCTGCTGGTGGTCTACTGATGGTCTACTGGTGGTCTGCTGGTGGTCTACTGGTGATCTACTGGTGGTCTGCTGGTGGTCTGCTGGTGGTCTGCTGATGGTCTACTGGTGGTCTGCTGGTGGTCTGCTGGTGGTCTGCTGGTGGTCTCCTGGTGGTCTGCTGGTGGTCTGCTGGTTGTCTGCTGGTGGTCTACTGGTGGTCTGCTGGTGGTCTGCTGATGGTCTACTGGTGGTCTGCTGGTGGTCTGCTGGTGGTCTGCTGGTGGTCTCCTGGTGGTCTGCTGGTGGTCTGCTGGTTGTCTGCTGGTGGTCTACGGGTAGTGTACTGGTGGTCTACTGGTGGTCTGCTGGTGGTCTGCTGGTAGTCTACTGGTTGTCTGCTGGTGGTCTGCTGGTGGTCTGCTGGTGGTCTCCTGGTGGTCTGCTGGTGGTCTGCTGGTGGTCTGCTGGTGGTCTCCTGGTGGTCTGCTGGTGGTCTGCTGGTTGTCTGCTGGTGGTCTACGGGTAGTGTACTGGTGGTCTACTGGTGTTTGACTGTTGGACGGAGAGTGATGGGTCTTTGGATGGACTTTATCCTTTACTACCTTTGATGTGGTCCCTATCTTTCCCGATAGGCCTCAGATCATATTCCAGACTAGGCTGTGAGGGGTTTCTGAACATAGACAGAAGGACAGAAGAGCGTGTAGGAACGGCCTCTCACCATATCGCTGAGACTCTCTGTCCGGGGACATGATAAGGATCAGACCGATAACTGGATGACCGTTTTAGTTTCACTTCATTTCACTTGCATGAAATGATGAGCTGTTTTCTTTTGTTTTCATTTTGTTCATGTTTGTTTTGAGTGCGTGAGGACCCCAGGGAGAATAGCTTTGCTCATGCTAGTGCTAATGGGGATCCTAATAAAGACATAAAAGACTTAGACTTTGATACCCAAACTTCCAGATCGTGATCTAGTCCGCCTGAGGTTCAGACTCTCTGAAAGGGAACTTGCTTTATCACTTAGGGTTAGCTGGTCTTGGTTTTTCAATATGAAATGTCTTTATTCAGCTAGCCCTACTCTGGCCAGTCCTGATGAAACCTTCTGTCAGGATCTGGTCTTAGAGCCAGTCTGTCGGACTTGACTTAGAACTTGTAGACCTTGGAGCCTAACTTGGGAATGTCCCATTTTGATTTGGGACTCTAGACTTGTTTCTGTCGAGACCAGACATGAGACTTGCTGGTTTGAAGGTCTCGGGGTTTTAGGGGTCTGGTGGGTCTGGTGGTCTGGGGTGGTCTGGTTTTGGTCTGGTGGGTCTGGTGGTCTGGAGGGTTAGAGTTGTGGAGGTTTGGAGGTCGGAAGGTCTAGAAATGTGCAGTTTTTGATGTCTGGGTGTTTGGAAGTTTGAAGGTCTGTTCGTCTCGTGGTCTAGAGCAGTGCTTCTCAAAGTGTGGTCCGCGGACCACTGGTGGTCCGTGAGCACCCCCTAGTGGTCCGCGAGTATATTGGTAACATTTCACATTTTAAATAAATACATTTAAGTTTTCCGCACTCTCGCGGGAATATCTCCGCAATGGAGTGAGCTAAAGTTTCACTTTCGATGGCATGATATAGCCCCGCACAACACCTTCATCACACCTGCTTCCACTTGTTTGTACCATTTTCAGGCGATTTGTAATCGGTTCTAGAAAAACTATGCGATTTTGGATATTTGTGGAGTTAGGTGGTCCGCAAGTGTTTTTTTATTGGTTAAGTCCTTGGTATGAACAAGTTTGAGAAACACTGGTCTAGAGTCTCTGGGTCTACACGTTTACGATGTCTGGAGGTCTGGAGGCCTTGATTCCTTGAGGCCTTGATTCCTTGAGGTCTGGAGGTCTATATGTTCGGAGGTCTAGATGTTTGGACTCTTGCAGCTCTGGAGGTCTCCCTCTCTTCTTGAGTACAAATGCATGCCCCCTGTTGTCCCTCCTGCAGTTTCACGGATTGCCCTCCCCCCCAGTGGGTCTCCGGTGCATAGAGAGCCAGCCTCTGTGCCTCAGACCGCCTGCACCCCCCCCTCAGACCGGACCCGGAGAGCCCACCCCCCTCCAACACCACCTCGATCCAGGCGACCAAGTTAGTACAGGCTGGGCTGGTACCTGAACCTGAGCCTGGCTTCCTTCAACCTCTTCCTGGGGGCCGCTTCTCAGCATGAGCAGCTTCTGCTTCTGCTGCTGCTGCTGCGGAGTGTGTGACCTCAGGGGTCCGGCTGCCCTTCAGTCTGAAACTCTTCTCATATCAACTGAGACAAATATAACACTGATTTTAAAGTTTGGGATATTCTTTTTTTAACATTTGGTGATTGTTCGTGAAACCGAACATATTAACGATAAGACATTAAACGTCACAAAATGCAATTACATTTATATATTTTTTGTAATATATTATTTTTATAAATATATATTTTATATTTATAAAAAGTTTGACATTCTTTTTTTGGTGATTGTTCTGAGGAGAGAACATTCCAGAAGACGTGAATAAGACGGTTCAGATTCCAGTCAAATCAAACACCAGAACGAACGCATTGAACGAGTGAACGTGAACGTTATGCTACACATTGGCTTCATCCTCGTCATCCTCCTCTTCCTCGTAACCCTACCCTGCTGCTGCTGCTCTCCACGTGCGCTGCTTCGCCTCTGCTTCACGGCGCAGTCTGAACGCTCGCAGCCACATCGTGTAACATCGTTATCTCAAGATCACGAGTTCCCTTCCCTTCCCCCCCGAAGGACAAAAGGTTTATTATAGATTCATCTCCCAGAAGCTGATCTCTTCACATGACGACTCTATGTATCACGAGGAAAACAACGAGACATGATGTCGTGTCGTCCGCATCGAAGTGAGAGAAAACCGTCTTTTGCTTTCAGCGATAACCCTTTAATTACCTCTGGCTTTCACAAAGGACGAGACGTTGAACTCGTGTTCATGAGATAACAGCAACCTGCTCTCCTTCCACACGTCTCCACATGTCTCCACATGTCCCCACATGTCCCCACATGTCTCCACACGTCTCCACATGTCTCCACACGTCTCCCACATGTCTCCACACGTCTCCACATGTCTCCACATGTCCCCACATGTCTCCCACATGTCTCCACACGTCTCCACATGTCTCCACAGTCTCCACATGTCTCCGACCGTTCCCCTGACGATCACACCGATGTGATCAGCAGTCTGATGTCTCTGCTTCCGTTTCGCTGCTTTTCTCTCAGCTTCTGCAAACTGCTTCAGCTCCGACCAGCTGACTAACACAGGAACACTGTGTGTGTGTGTGTGTGTGTGTGTGTCTGTCGGTGTGTGTGTCAGTGTGTGTGTGTCGGTGTGCGTGTCTGTGTGTCAGTGTGTGTCGTGTGTGTGTCGGTGTGGTGTGTGTGTGTGTGTCGGTGTGCGTGTCGTGTGTGTGTCGGTGTGTGTGTCGGTGTGCGTGTGTGTGTGTGTGTGTGTGTGTGTGTGTGTGTGTGTGTGTCGGTGTGTGTGTGTGTGTGTGTCGGTGTGTGTGTGTCGGTGTGCGTGTCGGTGTGCGTGTCTGTGTGTGTGTGTGTCGGTGTGTGTGTGTGTCGGTGTGTGTGTGTGTGTGTGTCGGTGTGCGTGTTGGTGTGTGTGTGTGTGTTTATTCTTGGTCCACTATATTTAGTTTAAGACTTGTGACATGTCTTACCCTCGGGTCAGTCAGGAAACCTAATCATGGACTCGTGGTGGACCCGAAGGAGACGCTGGAAGGTCACGAGGTGTGAGCCTCCACTGGACTCCTTGGCTCAGAGCGAACCACAAAGAGACCAATCCGTCAAAGTGAAACCCTAAGAGGTGTTAGCTTTGTGTAGCTCGTCTCCTTGATTAAGACACTTGAGTTACGTTGTGTGTCTGTCGCTGTGAGCGTAGCAAGTATAATATGAATATAAGAAGCCCAATAAGAAAGATATGACCAATAGATTTGAATCTAAACTAAAGTTATTTTGATCGTAGCTGGTCCACGTGTTAGGGTTAGGGTTATCATCACATCAACATGAGTCAGGGTGAGACCAGAGGGAGAGGCCAACAGATCCCATTGGTTTGACCTGAGCCGCATGGACTCCTCTGTGTGCGTCCAGAGGGAGCTGTGGACGTCCGGAGAGCATGTGAACCCTCAGAGGTCTGAGCTCTTTGGAGACGAAGAGGCGGGGCTTCGTTCCACTGCGTGTTTCACGGGCTGAATGTTTCTGTGTTATCATCATATATATATCCTAGCCCCTCTCCTCCTCTGACAGCCTGCAGCCCCAACTCGTGCCGGGCGTCGGGTCGCGGTCTGCAGCCGAAGGGTCTGCGGGTCAAAGAGGTCGCCGACTTCAAAGTCTACACGAAAGGAGGCGGCAGCGGCGAGCTCATCGTCACCGTGAAGGGACCGAGTAAGACCACATTCATATATCTATATATTCTATCTGAAGAACACACACACACACACACATACACACACAGACACACACACAGACACACACACACACACAGACACACACACACAGACAGACAGACAGACAGACAGACAGACAGACAGACAGACAGACAGACAGACAGACAGACAGACAGACAGACAGACAGACAGACAGACAGACAGACAATACAATTAGACATAGTATAAGACTATGTGTTTTAAATGATATCCGTTGATGCTTTCTTGTGACTGCAGAAGGCCTGGAGGAGCCGCTGAAGGTGCTGGAGATCGAGAGCGGGGTTTTCGAGTGTAATTACTATCCCATAATGACCGGGAAACACACCGTGACCGTCACCTGGGGGGGGCACGGCATCCCACGCAGGTGAGACAGTCAGGTTATTCAACAATCAACCAATCTGAGAAACCACGTCCATTCACAAGGAGTTTCATGTTCATGGTTTAGAGACTCTTAAGAAGTAAAGAGGACCCAGGATTGAACCCTGAGGTACTCCAGTGGTTAAAGCAGGGCAAAGTTACACGTTTCATATATTTTACTATTCTTATTTATTTATATTTTTAGTTTGATTTTTTTCTTTAAAATGAACTATAATATATAGTTATTATTGATAGTATATCTTAGTAAAACTTTGCATGCTACTTAATGTCATGTTTTGATCATTTTTAAATCTGTCTATATGGGATTATAATATGTGTGTGTGTGTGTGTGTGTGTGTGTGTGTGTGTGTGTGTTCAGTCCGTTCGAGGTCCAGGTGAGCGAGGAGGCTGGGCCTCAGAAAGTGAGGGCCTGGGGTCCGGGTCTGGAGACAGGTGTAGTCGGGAAGAGTGCTGACTTCGTGGTGGAGGCCATCGGCACGGAGGTGGGGACTCTCGGTACGTAACAACGAAACACCGGAGAGTTCACACGCTTCTTCATCGCACATTTACGCTCTCAGAGAATATAGAAGTCTATCCGGCGTGTTTTTGCACGTTATCTCCCTGTATCTCCCTTTATCTCCCTTTCCACCTGCACGTTATCTCCCTTTATCTCCCTTTATCTCCCGTTATCTCCCTTTCCACCTGCACGTTATCTCCCTGTATCTCCCTGTATCTCCCTTTATCTCCCTGTATCTCCCTTTATCTCCCTTTATCTACCTTTCCACCTGCACGTTATCTCCCTGTATCTCCCTTTATCTCCCTTTCCACCTGCACGTTATCTCCCTTTATCTCCCTTTATCTCCCTTTCCACCTGTATCTCCCTTTATCTCCCTTTATCTCCCGTTATCTCCCTTTCCACCTGCACGTTATCTCCCTGTATCTCCCTTTATCTCCCTTTATCTACCTTTCCACCTGCACGTTATCTCCCTGTATCTCCATTTATCTCCCTTTATCTACCTTTCCACCTGCACGTTACCTCCCTGTATCTCCCTTTATCTCCCTTTCCACCTGCACGTTATCTCCCTTTATCTCCCGTTATCTCCCTTTCCACCTGCACGTTATCTCCCTTTATCTCCCTTTATCTCCCTTTCCACCTGCACGTTATCTCCCTTTATCTCCCTTTATCTCCCTGTATCTCCCTTTATCTCCCTTGATCTACCTTTCCACCTGCACAGTATCTCCCTTTATCTCCCTTTATCTCCCTTTCCACCTGCACGTTATCTCCCTGTCTCTCCCTTTATCTCCCTTTATCTCCCTGTATCTCCTTATATCTCCCTTTATCTACCTTTCCACCTGCACGTTATCTCCCTGTATCTCCCTTTATCTACCTTTCCACCTGCACGTTATCTCCCTGTATCTCCATTTATCTCCCTTTATCTACCTTTCCACCTGCACGTTATCTCCCTTTATCTCCCTTTCCACCTGCACGTTATCTCCCTTTATCTCCCGTTATCTCCCGTTTATCTCCCTTTCCACCTGCACGTTATCTCCCTTTATCTCCCTTTATCTCCCTTTATCTCCATTTCCACCTGCACGTTATCTCCCTTTATCTCCCTTTATCTCCCTGTATCTCCCTTTATCTCCCTTTATCTACCTTTCCACCTGCACGTTATCTCCCTGTCTCTCCCTTTATCTCCCTTTATCTCCTTATATCTCCCTTTATCTACCTTTCCACCTGCACGTTATCTCCCTGTATCTCCCTTTATCTCCCTTTATCTACCTTTCCACCTGCACGTTATCTCCCTGTATCTCCATTTATCTCCCTTTATCTACCTTTCCACCTGCACGTTATCTCCCTGTATCTCCCTTTATCTCCCTTTCCACCTGCACGTTATCTCCCTTTATCTCCCTTTATCTCCCGTTATCTCCCTTTCCACCTGCACGTTATCTCCCTTTATCTCCCTGTATCTCCCTTTATCTACCTTTCCACCTGCATGTTATCTCCCTGTATCTCCCTTTATCTACCTTTCCACCTGCACGTTATCTCCCTTTCCACCTGCACGTTATCTCCCTTTATCTCCCTTTATCTCCCTTTCCACCTGCACGTTATCTCCCTGTATCTCCCTTTATCTCCCTTTATCTACCTTTCCACCTGCACGTTATCTCCCTGTATCTCCCTTTATCTCCCTTTATCTCCCGTTATCTCCCTTTCCACCTGCACGTTATCTCCCTGTATCTCCCTTTATCTCCCTTTATCTCCCTGTATCTCCCTTTATCTACCTTTCCACCTGCACGTTATCTCCCTTTATCTCCCTTTCTCCCTTTCCATCTGCACGTTATCTCCCTTTCCACCTGCACATTATCTCCCTTTATCTCCCGTTATCTCCCTTTCCACCTGCACGTTATCTCCCTGTATCTCCCTTTATCTCCCTTTATCTTCCTGTATCTCCCTTTATCTCCCTTGATCTCCCTTTATCTACCTTTCCACCTGCATGTTATCTCCCTGTATCTCCCTTTATCTCCCGTTATCTCCCTTTCCCTTTCCACCTGCACGTTATCTCCCTTTATCTCCCTTTATCTCCCGTTATCTCCCTTTCCACCTGCACGTTATCTCTCTGTATCTCCCTTTATCTCCCTTTATCTCCCTGTATCTCTCTTTATCTCCCTTTATCTCCCTTTATCTACCTTTCCACCTGCACGTTATCTCCCTGTATCTCCCGTTATCTCCCTTTCCACCTGCACGTTATCTCCCTTTATCTCCCGTTATCTCCCTTTCCACCTGCACGTTATCTCCCTGTATCTCTCTGTATCTCCCTTTATCTCCCTTTATCTACCTTTCCACCTGCACGTTATCTCCCTGTATCTCCCGTTATCTCCCTTTCCACCTGCACGTTATCTCCCTGTATCTCCCTTTATCTCCCTTTATCTCCCTGTATCTCCCGTTATCTCCCTTTCCACCTGCACGTTATCTCCCTGTATCTCCCTTTATCTCCCTTTATCTCCCTGTATCTCCCTTTATCTCCCTTTATCTCCCTTTCCATCTGCACGTTATCTCCCTTTCCACCTGCACTTTATCTCCCTTCATCTCCCTTTATCTCCCTTTATCTCCCTTTCCACCTGCACGTTATCTCCCTTTCCATCTATAATATAGAAGTGTATCCGGTGTGTTTCTGCAGGCTTCTCCATCGAGGGTCCGTCTCAGGCGAAGATCGAGTGCGACGATAAAGGCGACGGGTCATGTGACGTCAGGTACTGGCCCACGGAGGCCGGAGATTACGCCGTGCACGTGATCTGTGACGACCAGGACATCAAGGACAGTCCCTTCATGGCCCACGTCCTGGCCGCCAACAGCGACGTCTACCCGGAAAACGTAGGACCAGAAACCTGAACATGTGTGGGGGAAGTTCTACGTCCCTAAAGAGAAACTGATAAATCAGTCTTTGTTATATTTAATGAAGCAGTAAAGAAAGTGAAAACACACGTGAGACGACAGCCACACTTTATGTTCATGAAGGAAGCAGCCGATTGGTCCCGCCCATAAACTACCTCAGGCTTTCTAAAGACCCCCACCATCAACCCCAGTCCTTTAACCTCTTTGTCCCCCGTGGAATAGCACCTCACCATACGTCTGTGACGCACATCCTATCTGTGAGTGTAACGTGGGTCTACGATGTTTCCTCGCCAGGTGAAGTGCTTCGGTCCCGGTCTGGAGCCTCTCGGCTGCATCGTGAACAAAGCGGCAGACTTCACCATCGACACCAGCGGGGCGGGACGAGGAGAGCTGAAGCTCTACGCTCAGGTACCAACACACACTCTTTACTCCCAGCGTGTTGTCGGCCGATCGTCTGCGGCTCCTCTCCAACTCTCTGGCTTCATGTCAGCGCTCGTTGCGTGTCGTCGTGCGCTCTGAAGCCGTTGACCTGCTGTAGCGCCGCACCGTCGGAGCAGCCCGTGGACTCAACGTCCTTTCTACTCGCTGACGACGGAAGCCTTGAATGTTCGGCGCTAGTGAAGTGTGTGTTTGTGCTTGCAGGACGCAGAGGGACTGCCCATCGACATCGGGATCACGGAGCGAGGAGACGGCGCCTTCTTCTGCGTCTACGTTCCCACCAAGCCCATCAAGCACACCATCATCATCACCTGGGGCGAGGTCAACGTGCCCAGCAGCCCCTTCAGGGTACAGCTAGCCCACATTTTACTTCACTCCGAGTCTCAGGTCGGAAAGAAAAAACACACAAAAAGTCAAATGCAAGAAATATGACATTAAATAACAGAAAGAAAGAAAGTACTTCTAAATAACCAACGTGCAGGATTTGAGTGGATGTGATTTGCACGTATTGTGAACAGTTCGTATCGTTGTCGATGCGACTGCTCTGTGCACGAGCTGTCAGAACCTAACGCTGCACGTTGGGTCCAGGTGGCGATCGGGGAAGGCAGCCACCCGGAGAACGTGAAGGTCTACGGTCCGGGCGTGGAGCAAGCCGGCCTGAAGGCCAACGAGCCCACGTACTTCACGGTGGACTGCAGCGACGCCGGGCAGGGTGGGTCCTCGAAGTCAATACAATCTACTTCAAAGTTATTCGTACACTCCATCACGAGGCGTGGAGTGGACATGTCTTTTTATCCGTTGTTATGACTCGTTGGGACTCGTTGGACCAGGAGGTGTCTGAACCTCTGAGGTCTCGCTCCACGCTTCTGTTGAGAGCAGGCTGCCGTCTGGGGGTTCCTCCATGAGACAGTGTGTGCTGTGAAGGGTGCTGTGAAGGGTGCTGTGAAGGGTGTGAACTCTGACGTGTTGATGGTCTCTGCCTGCAGGCGACGTCAGCATCGGGATAAAGTGCGCTCCGGGCGTCGTCGGTCCGGCGGAGGCCGACATCGACTTCGACATCATCAAAAACGACAACGACACGTTCACGGTGAAATACACGCCGCCCGGCGCCGGGCAGTACACCATCATGGTGCTGTTCGCTGACCAGGTGAGCAGCATAGCTCTGACACACTTCGCTAGGAAGACACTGAGAGTCCTCCTCCAACGTGAGAGTAGCATGCTAACAAGGTATCAGCTGCAGCTGTGAACATGAGAGTAGCATGCTAACAAGGTATCAGCTGCAGCTGTGAACATGAGAGTAGCATGCTAACAAGGTATCAGCTGCAGCTGTGAACATGAGAGTAGCATGCTAACAAGGTATCAGCTGCAGCTGTGAACATGAGAGTAGCATGCTAACAAGGTATCAGCTGCAGCTGTGAACATGAGAGTAGCATGCTAACAAGGTATCAGCTGCAGCTGTGAACATGAGAGTAGCATGCTAACAAGGGTACCAACTGCAGCTGTGAACATGAGAGTAGCATGCTAACAAGGGTACCAACTGTAGCTGTGAACATGAGAGTAGCATGCTAACAAGGGTACCAACTGCAGCTGTGAACATGAGAGTAGCATGCTAACAAGGGTACCAACTGTAGCTGTGAACATGAGAGTAGCATGCTAACAAGGGTACCAACTGTAGCTGTGAACATGAGAGTAGCATGCTAACAAGGGTACCAACTGTAGCTGTGAACATGAGAGTAGCATGCTAACAAGGTATCAGCTGCAGCTGTGAGCATGACAGGATGTGTGATGAAGAGCATCAGACTGCTTGAGGCAGATGACAGCTCTGTGATGACTCCTTCCCTCTGGAGGACCTCAGACACGTGGATCGGAGATCAGGGATTATTAGCATGTGTATTTAGAACATGTTAATGAGAAACCTTTGACCCCTCAACAGGAGATCCCCGTCAGCCCCTTCAGAATAAAAGTGGACCCTTCCCACGATGCGGCGAAGGTCAGAGCGGAAGGACCCGGACTCAGCAAGACGGGTAATAATGATAATAATGGGTTCCATTTATAAAGCCCGAAGTGCTCCAAGCAGTGAGCGTGAACAGTAAATAAACACAACACGGGAGAATTCATAAAAACGCAAACAAAAATAGATAAAAGGTGATAAAAGGTCAAAGGCTCCTTTGAGCAGATGGGTTTGGGCCTTTTGAGGCCTCCACGGTCTGTGGTGTCTCATGTGGTCGGGGAGAGCGTGTACTCGTCTCGTCTCCTCTCGTCTCGTCTCCTCTCCTCTCGTCTCCTCTCGTCTCCTCTCGTCTCCTCTCGTCTCCTCTCGTCTCCTCTCGTCTCCTCTCGTCTCCTCTCGTCTCGTCTCCTCTCGTCTCCTCTCCTCTGTCTCTCTCGTCTCCTCTCGTCCTCTCCTCTCGTCTCCTCTCGTCTCCTCTCGTCTCTCGTCTCCTCTCGTCTCCTCTCCTCTCGTCTCCTCTCCTCTCCTCTCGTCTCCTCTCCTCTCGTCTCCTCTCCTCTCGTCTCCTCTCGTCTCCTCTCGTCTCCTCTCGTCTCCTCTCGTCTCCTCTCCTCTCGTCTCCTCTCGTCTCCTCTCGTCTCCTCTCGTCTCGTCTCCTCTCGTCTCCTCTCGTCTCGTCTCCTCTCGTCTCCTCTCTCTCGTCTCCTCTCGTCTCCTCTCGTCTCCTCTCGTCTCCTCTCCTCTCGTCTCCTCTCTCCTCTCGTCTCCTCTCGTCTCCTCTCGTCTCCTCTCGTCTCCTCTCGTCTCTCTCTCGTCTCTCTCGTCTCCTCTCCTCTGTCTCCTCTCGTCTCCTCTCGTCTCCTCTCCTCTCGTCTCCTCTCGTCTCCTCTCGTCTCCTCTCGTCTCCTCTCGTCTCCTCTCCTCTCGTCTCCTCTCCTCTCTCGTCTCCTCTCCTCTCGTCTCCTCTCCTCTCGTCTCCTCTCGTCTCCTCTCGTCTCCTCTCGTCTCCTCTCCTCTCGTCTCCTCTCCTCTCTCCTCTCGTCTCCTCTCTCCTCTCGTCTCGTCTCCTCTCGTCTCCTCTCGTCTCGTCTCCTCTCGTCTCCTCTCCTCTCGTCTCCTCTCGTCTCCTCTCGTCTCCTCTCGTCTCCTCTCCTCTCGTCTCCTCTCCTCTCCTCTCCTCTCGTCTCCTCTCGTCTCCTCTCGTCTCCTCTCGTCTCCTCTCGTCTCTCTCGTCTCCTCTCGTCTCCTCTGTCTCCTCTCGTCTCCTCTCGTCTCCTCTCCTCTCATCTCGTCTCCTCTCGTCTCCTCTCTCCTCTCGTCTCCTCTCGTTTCGTCTCCTCTCGTTTCATCTCCTCTCCTCTCGTCTCGTTTCGTCTCCTC
>CM070444.1:28193027-28210527 GCA_036324595.1 Champsocephalus gunnari
TCGAGATACGTGTGGGCGCCTTTGGACAGTTAGCACTGAATGGTTTATATCTCGCCTTTCTCCAGAAGGGCCGCAGAAACGTGACGGGAAGAAATGAAAGTCATATCGTGCAAAGATTCTAAGACATGAGAAATACTAATGCAGATTCCTTGTATGTGTAAACGGACATGGCTATGAACTGGATTCTGAAAGCAGATTCCTTGTATGTGTAAACGGACATGGCTATGAACTGGATTCTGAAAGCAGATTCCTTGTATGTGTAAACGGACATGGCTATGAACTGGATTCTGAAAGCAGATTCCTTGTATGTGTAAACGGACATGGCTATGAACTGGATTCTGAAAGCAGATTCCTTGTATGTGTAAACGGACATGGCTATGAACTGGATTCTGAAAGCAGATTCCTGTGTGTGTAAACGGACATGGCTATGAACTGGATTCTGAAAGCGGATTCCTTGTATGTGTAAACGGACATGGCTATGAACTGGATTCTGAAAGCAGATTCCTTGTATGTGTAAACGGACATGGCTATGAACTGGATTCTGAAAGCAGATTCCTTGTATGTGTAAACGGACATGGCTATGAACTGGATTCTGAAAGCAGATTCCTTGTGTGTGTAAACGGACATGGCTATGAACTGGATTCTGATTTGTGTGCGCCCTGAAAGAGGTGGACGTGGGGAAGGACGAGGAGTTCTCCATCAGCACTCGGGAGGCGGGAGGTCAGGGTAAACTGGAGGTGAAGATCACCTCTCCGTCACGCCGGCCAATCCCCTGCAAGCTGGAGTCGGGCTCGGCCAATGAGCTGCACTCTGTGAAGTACATCCCCCCCGAGGAGGGGCAATACCGCGTGGACATCGTCTACGACGGGAACCCCGTTCCTGGGAGTCCGTTCAGCGTGGAGGGCGTGATGCCGCCGGACCCTTCCAAGGTCAGAGACGTTCTCTTTTCATATTTCCTCCAAACAGCATTCATGCCCGTCTGAACCCGAACACGAGTTCCTTTAAAGCTCAAGTTGCATCCCATCACAGTCTGTCAGCTTCCTGTTGTACTGTGACAGGTGTCACCCCCTGTCTGTCAGGTCTGTATTAGCTTCCTGTCTGATGGTCTGGTTCTGCTCGCCTGGAGCCGGTCCAGCAGACCCTGGTCCCTCTGAGGGACCCGACCCCAACGCGCTCTCGCTAAGCGGTCCTACCACGCTGGCTATCCACTCGGTGACTCGAGCCGGGGTTTCTCAGTTCTGTGATATGACTTGATCGCTTTGAACTCCGCACGCTGAGCTCTGATTGGTCAGCAGGCGGTGCTTTCACTGAGTTGAGCTCTGAGCCTGCAGCCTAACCTGCTCCGGGGCAGGCTCACCGCTCAGCATCCGTTACCATGGAGATCTAGCCGCTAAACAGAGAGCCAGCGTCGTAGGACCGGAGACCCGGAGTCACCCTGAAGTTAGCCGCTCAGAGAACATCCGGCTCCCGTGGTGCCCCGTAGTCCAGCGTCAGCCCCCCCCCCGTAGTCCTGGTCTCTTTGTGTTTCGCTCCCCTGCCGGGTCTTGTCGTCTGATTGGTCATGCATGGATCAGCTCTGGTTCCCTGTTGGGGTTCTGCGGGTCCATCCCGTTCCTCCCATCAGCACACTTCACCGTCTCTGCTTCCCCCCAGGTGCGAGCGTACGGTCCGGGTCTCCAGGGGGGGGTTGTGGGTAAACCGGCCCCCTTCGCCATCGACACAAAGGGAGCCGGCACCGGTGGTCTGGGTCTGACGGTGGAGGGTCCCTGCGAGGCCAAGATCGAGTGCCAGGACAACGGGGACGGGTCCTGCTCCGTGTCCTACCTCCCCACGGAGCCCGGGGAGTACGCCATCAACATCCTGTTCGCAGACCAGCACATCCCCGGGTCCCCCTTCAAAGCTGCCGTCCAGGCGGCCTTCGACCCGAGCCAGGTGACGGCCAGCGGACCAGGTACTGTTCTCTGCCTCTGTGATTGTGTGTGTTCTGCAGGGCTGCAGTCTCACCTGCCCCCCCTGTGAGAGACCTCCTGACCCAGCAGGCCAGAGGCTCCAGCCGCCCCTCTGGAGCCTAAGCATGCTCAGGGTCCAGAGGGGCTCCAGCAGCCTCTCTGGACCCTGAGCATGCTCTGACAGAGAACCTGAACCTAGCATCTGATGGAGAGCACTGAAGTCAGCCTGAAGCATCCTCTGTGCTCCAGTCTGAAGCATCCTCTGTGCTCCAGCCTGAAGCATCCTCTGTGCTCCAGCCTGAAGCATCCTCTGTGCTCCAGCCTGAAGCATCCTCTGTGCTCCAGACAGCCTGAAGCATCCTCTGTGCTCCAGCCTGAAGCATCCTCTGTGCTCCCTGTGCTCCAGCCTGAAGCATCCTCTGTGCTCCAGCCTGAAGCATCCTCTGTGCTCCAGCCTGAAGCATCCTCTGTGCTCCAGCCTGAAGCATCCTCTGTGCTCCAGCCTGAAGCATCCTCTGTGCTCTGTACTGAAAGTGTGTCCCTCTCGTAGGTCTGGAGCGAGGCAAGGTGAACGAGGACGGCTCCTTCACGGTGGACTGCTCCAAAGCCGGAGAAGCCGAGCTCACCATCGAGATCCTCTCGGACGCCGGGGCGAAGGCGGAGGTCCGCGTGCAGAACAGCGGCGACGGCACGTACTCCATCACCTACACCCCGCAGAGCCCCGGCACCTACACCATCACCATCAAGTACGGAGGCCACGCCGTGCCCGCGTTCCCCGCCCAGCTGACGGTGGAGCCGGGCGTGGACGCCAGCGGGGTGAAGGTGCACGGGCCGGGGGTGGAGCCACGAGGTGAGGGGGAGGAGCTTCTATCTCTATAGGTTCTAGCACGGGCCGGGGGTGGAGCCACGAGGTGAGGGGGAGGAGCTTCTGTCTCTATAGGTTCTAGCACGGGCCGGGGGTGGAGCCACGAGGTGAGGGGGAGGAGCTTCTATCTCTATAGGTTCTAGCACGGGCCGGGGGTGGAGCCACGAGGTGAGGGGGAGGGGCTTCTATCTCTATAGGTTCTAGCACGGGTTGGGGGTGGAGCCACGAGGTCAGGAGGAGGAGCTTCTATCTCTATAGGTTCTAGCACGGGCCGGGGGTGGAGCCACGAGGTGAGGGGGAGGAGCTTCTATCTCTATAGGTTCTAGCACGGGCCGGGGGTGGAGCCACGAGGTGAGGGGGAGGAGCTTCTATCTCTATAGGTTCTAGCACGGGCCGGGGGTGGAGCCACGAGGTGAGGGGGAGGAGCTTCTATCTCTATAGGTTCTAGCCGGGGGTGGAGCCACGAGGTGAGGGGGAGGAGCTTCTATCTCTATAGGTTCTAGCACGGGCCCGGGGGTGGAGCCACGAGGTGAGGGGGAGGGGCTTCTATCTCTATAGGTTCTAGCACGGGTTGGGGGTGGAGCCACGAGGTCAGGAGGAGGAGCTTCTATCTCTATAGGTTCTAGCACGGGCCGGGGGTGGAGCCACGAGGTGAGGGGGAGGAGCTTCTATCTCTATAGGTTCTAGCACGGGCCGGGGGTGGAGCCACGAGGTGAGGGGGAGGAGCTTCTATCTCTATAGGTTCTAGCACGGGCCGGGGGTGGAGCCACGAGGTGAGGGGGAGGAGCTTCTATCTCTATAGGTTCTAGCCGGGGGTGGAGCCACGAGGTGAGGGGGAGGAGCTTCTATCTCTATAGGTTCTAGCACGGGCCGGGGGTGGAGCCACGAGGTGAGGGAGGGAGGAGCTTCTATCTCTATAGGTTCTAGCACGGGCCGGGGGTGGAGCCACGAGGTGAGGGGAGGAGCTTCTATCTCTATAGGTTCTAGCACGGGCCGGGGGTGGAGCCACGAGGTGAGGTGGAGGAGCTTCTAAATCTCTATAGGTTCTAGCACGGCCCGGGGGTGGAGCCACGAGGTGAGGGGGAGGAGCTTCTATCTCTATAGGTGCTAGCACGGGCCGGGGGTGGAGCCACGAGGTGAGGGGGAGGAGCTTCTATCTCTATAGGTTCTAGCACGGGCCGGGGGTGGAGCCACGAGGTGAGGGGGAGGAGCTTCTATCTCTATAGGTTCTAGCACGGGCCGGGGGTGGAGCCACGAGGTGAGGGGGAGGAGCTTCTGTCTCTATAGGTTCTAGCACGGGCCGGGGGTGGAGCCACGAGGTGAGGGGGAGGAGCTTCTAAATCTCTATAGGTTCTAGCACGGGCCGGGGGTGGAGCCACGAGGTGAGGGGGAGGAGCTTCTATCTCTATAGGTGCTAGCACGGGCCGGGGGTGGAGCCACGAGGTCTCACATACAGAGACTAGTTCAGCCTCAGGATCCACGTGTCTGAGGTCCTCTCCAGAAGGAGTCATCACATACAGCATGCTTGACGTCTCTCTCCGTAGAGGCTGAGTCCTCATGTTCATCACATAGCTATCACACATCCTGTCATGCTCACAGCTAGTTGATACCCTTGTTAGCATGCTACTCTCATGTTGGAGGAGGACACTCAGGGTTTCCCCCACTCACCTCCTCTCTCCAGGCGTCCTGAGGGAGGTGACCACGCACTTCACGGTGGACGCTCGGGCGCACATTAAGAGCGGCGGCAGCCACGTGAAGGTCAGCATCTCCAACCAATCAGGCAGCAGCACGGACGCCTACCTGACGGACCGGGGGGACGGCTGCTACCGCGCGGAGTACACGCCGTACGAGGACGGTGAGCACGGCGCCTCCTTCTTTCTGCTTCTGGAGGGGTTTCCACGGCAACACTTAATGAACGTTTAATCGCCGTGTGGTTAAGGGCTTTTCACTCTGAGCAGTGAGTTAAGGGCTTTTCACTCTGAGCAGTGAGTTAAGGGCTTTTCACTCTGCTGCAGTGAGTTAAGGGCTTTTCACTCTGAGCAGTGAGTTAAGGGCTTTTCACTCTGAGCAGTGAGTTAAGGGCTTTTCACTCTGAGCAGTGAGTTAAGGGCTTTTCACTCTGCTGCAGTGAGTTAAGGGCTTTTCATTCGGCTGCAGTGAGTTAAGGGCTTTTCATTCTGCAGCAGTGAGTTAAGGGCTTTTCATTCTGCAGCAGTGAGTTAAGGGCTTTTCACTCTGCAGCAGTGAGTTAAGGGCTTTTCATTCTGCAGCAGTGAGTTAAGGGCTTTTCATTCTGCTGCAGTGAGTTAAGGGCTTTTCATTCTGCAGCAGTGAGTTAAGGGCTTTTCATTCTGCAGGAGTGAGTTAAGGGATTTTCATTCTGCTGCAGTGAGTTAAGGGCTTTTCATTCTGCAGCAGTGAGTTAAGGGCTTTTCATTCTGCAGCAGTGAGTTAAGGGCTTTTCATTCTGCAGCAGTGAGTTAAGGGCTTTTCATTCTGCAGCAGTGAGTTAAGGGCTTTTCATTCTGCAGCAGTGAGTTAAGGGCTTTTCATTCTGCTGCAGTGAGTTAAGGGCTTTTCATTCTGCAGCAGTGAGTTAAGGGCTTTTCATTCTGCAGCAGTGAGTTAAGGGCTTTTCATTCTGCAGCAGTGAGGTAAGGGCTTTTCATTCTGCAGCAGTGAGTTAAGGGCTTTTCATTCTGCTGCAGTGAGTTAAGGGATTTTCATTCTGCTGCAGTGAGTTAAGGGCTTTTCATTCTGCAGCAGTGAGTTAAGGGCTTTTCATTCTGCAGCAGTGAGTTAAGGGCTTTTCATTCTGCAGCAGTGAGTTAAGGGCTTTTCATTCTGCTGCAGTGAGTTAAGGGCTTTTCATTCTGCAGCAGTGAGTTAAGGGCTTTTCATTCTGCAGCAGTGAGTTAAGGGCTTTTCATTCTGCAGCAGTGAGTTAAGGGCTTTTCATTCTGCAGCAGTGAGTTAAGGGCTTTTCATTCTGCTGCAGTGAGTTAAGGGCTTTTCACTCTGCTGCAGTGAGTTAAGGGCTTTTCACTCTGCAGCAGTGAGTTAAGGGCTTTTCACTCTGCAGCAGTGAGTTAAGGGCTTTTCACTCTGCAACAGTGAGTTAAGGGCTTTTCATTCTGCTGCAGTGAGTTAAAGGGCTTTTCATTCTGCTGCAGTGAGTTAAGGGCTTTTCATTCTGCTGCAGTGAGTTAAGGGCTTTTCACTCTGCAGCAGTGAGTTAAGGGCTTTTCATTCTGCAGCAGTGAGTTAAGGGCTTTTCATTCTGCAGCAGTGAGTTAAGGGCTTTTCACTCTGCTGCAGTGAGTTAAGGGCTTTTCATTCGGCAGCAGTGAGTTAAGGGCTTTTCACTCTGCAGCAGTGAGTTAAGGGCTTTTCACTCTGCAGCAGTGAGTTAAGGGCTTTTCATTCTGCTGCAGTGAGTTAAGGGCTTTTCACTCTGCTGCAGTGAGTTAAGGGCTTTTCACTCTGCTGCAGTGAGTTAAGGGCTTTTCACTCTGCAGCAGTGAGTTAAGGGCTTTTCATTCTGCAGCAGTGAGTTAAGGGCTTTTCACTCTGCAGCAGTGAGTTAAGGGCTTTTCACTCTGCTGCAGTGAGTTAAAGGCTTTTCACTCTGCTGCAGTGAGTTAAGGGCTTTTCATTCGGCTGCAGTGAGTTAAGGGCTTTTCACTCTGCAGCAGTGAGTTAAGGGCTTTTCACTCTGCAGCAGTGAGTTAAGGGCTTTTCACTCTGCAGCAGTGAGTTAAGGGCTTTTCACTCTGCTGCAGTGAGTTAAGGGCTTTTCACTCGGCTGCAGTGAGTTAAGGGCTTTTCACTCTGCTGCGGTGAGTTAAGGGCTTTTCACTCTGCTGCAGTGAGTTAAGGGCTTTTCATTCTGCTGCAGTGAGTTAAGGGCTTTTCACTCTGCAGCAGTGAGTTAAGGGCTTTTCACTCTGCAGCAGTGAGTTAAGGGCTTTTCACTCTGCAGCAGTGAGTTAAGGGCTTTTCACTCTGCTGCAGTGAGTTAAGGGCTTTTCACTCTGCAGCAGTGAGTTAAGGGCTTTTCACTCTGCAGCAGTGAGTTAAGGGCTTTTCACTCTGCAGCAGTGAGTTAAGGGCTTTTCACTCTGCAGCAGTGAGTTACAATTACAATTAAAAACTGTTTTAATTGTAATTGTAAAGCCTTTTCCTCTGTCTGCAAAGTTTTTACAGATGCAAGTAAACATGGAGGGGGGGTAAACATGGAGGGGGGGGTAAACATGGAGGGGGGGTAAACATGGAGGAGGGGTAAACATGGAGGGGGGGGGTAAACATGGAGGGGGGGTAAACATGGAGGGGGGGTAAACATGGAGGGGGGGTAAACATGGAATGTGAAAGCTAAGGAATAAATGAATCTGATGAACTGGTGTGTGTGCAGGTGTGCATCTGATCGAGGTTCTGTTCGATGAGGTGTCGGTGCCGAAGAGTCCGTTCAGGGTGTCGGTGACGGAGGGCTGCGACCCGAGCCGGGTGCGAGCGTACGGGCCGGGCCTGGAGGAGGGGCTGGTGAACAAATCCAACCGCTTCACCGTGGAGACCAGGTACCTTTCATCACTTACCTGACACAGACCTAAGTCCTGGATCCTGAGTCCTGAGTCCTGAGTCCTGGATCCTGAGTCCTGAGTCCTGGATCCTGAGTCCTGGATCCTGAGTCCTGGATCCTGAGTCCTGGATCCTGAGTCCTGGATCCTGAATCCTGGATCCTGGGTCCTGGATCCTGAGTCCTGGATCCTGGGTCCTGGATCCTGAGTCCTGGATCCTGAGTCCTGGATCCTGAGTCCTGGATCCTGAGTCCTGGATCCTGAGTCCTGGATCCTGAGTCCTGGATCCTGAGTCCTGGATCCTGAGTCCTGGATCCTGAGTCCTGGATCCTGAGTGGCTGAACCTGTCACTCTGGTCCTGCCTGACTCTCACCTCACTTCCCACAGGATTGTTGACATCCTTGTGGATTCATCTTCTCATTATCGACGCATGCATTGTCCTTGTCCGGTGTGAGGGTCCGAGGCCAGAGGGGGTCGCATTGATGTTCTGTACAAACTGTAATGTCCACTGAGACTAATGTAACATGTTTGATATCGGACTATATAAATAAACATTGATTGATTGATTGACGCCTTTATTCGGGCCTGAGTCTCACTGCCTCTGTCCCGTCTTGCCCTCAGAGGGGCCGGCACCGGGGGGCTCGGCCTCGCCATCGAGGGTCCGTCTGAAGCCAAGATGTCCTGCAAAGACAACAAAGATGGCAGCTGCAGCGTGGAGTACATCCCCTTCACCTCGGGGGAGTACGACGTCAACATCTCCTTCGGAGGCCTGCCCATCCCAGGTGAGGGATCCAGAACCCAGGACCCAGAACCCTGGACCCAGAACCCTGGACCCAGAACCCTGGACCCAGAGCTCCGTGTGACCGGTCTCGTGTTTTAAACTGACTAACCTCTTGGTTGTGTTGCAGGGAGTCCGTTCAGGGTCCCAGTGAGGGAGCTGGTGGACCCCAGTAAAGTGAAGTGTTCAGGACCCGGGTTGGGGAGCGGGGTCCGAGCCCAGGTCCCTCAGACCTTCACGGTGGACAGCAGTAAGGCTGGGGTGGCCCCTCTGGAGGTCCTGCTGTACGGACCCACAGGTGAACGCAACTATTCATCTTAACAAAAGGGAAGTCTCCAGAACCGATCCTCGTTACGAACGTGACGGTGCCGGTTTCTCTGCCGAGCCATCGGTACCGTCTGTGTCGGGGCTGAACTGGACTTTGCTGATTCTCGTCCGTCAGATGTGTAAGTAGAGGGTCTGACACTTGTGAACGTCCTTCCTCAGGTGTGGTCGAGCCCATCAGCATCACAGATAACGGGGACGGGACTCACACGGTCAACTACACCCCGACCAGCGACGGCCCGTACACCGTGTGCGTGAAATACGCCGACCAGGAGGTTCCTCGCAGGTACGTGAACCCACATCGATAGAGAAGTCCTCCTGGTCCAGGTCTCACCCTCCGCTCTGCGCTCAGTCCCTTTAAGATCAAGACGCTGCCGGCTCACGATGCCAGCAAGGTGCGGGCCAGCGGTCCGGGTCTGAACTCCAGCGGGGTCCCTGCCAGTTCACCCGTGGAGTTCACCATCGATGCCCGGGACGCCGGGGAGGGACTGCTCACCATCCAGATACTGGTGAGGGGTAGGGTTACACCTTTAGAGTACCTTTAGGGTTAAGGGAACATCTGTAGAGTACCTTTAGGGTTAAGGGAACATCTGTAGAGTACCTTTAGGGTTAAGGGAACATCTGTAGAGTACCTTTAGAGTTAAGGGAACATCTGTAGAGTTCCTTTAGGGTTAAGGGAACATCTGTAGAGTACCTTTAGAGTTAAGGGAACATCTGTAGAGTACCTTTAGAGTTAAGGGAACATCTGTAGAGTTCCTTTAGGGTTAAGGGGACATCTGTAGAGTACCTTTAGGGTTAAGGGAACATCTGTAGAGTACCTTTAGGGTTAAGGGAACACCTTTAGGGTTCCTTTAGGGTTAAGGGAACATCTGTAGAGTTCCTTTAGGGTTAAGGGAACATCTGTAGAGTTCCTTTAGGGTTAAGGGAACATCTGTAGAGTACCTTTAGAGTTAAGGGAACACCTGTAGAGTACCTTTAGGGTAAGGGAACATCTGTAGAGTTCCTTTAGGGTTAAGGGAACATCTGTAGAGTACCTTTAGAGTTAAGGGAACATCTGTAGAGTACCTTTAGGGTAAGGGAACATCTGTAGAGTTCCTTTAGGGTTAAGGGAACACCTTTAGGGTTCCTTTAGGGTTAAGGGAACACCTGTAGAGTACCTTTAGGGTTAAGGGAACATCTGTAGAGTTCCTTTAGGGTTAAGGGAACATCTGTAGAGTTCCTTTAGGGTTAAGGGAACATCTGTAGAGTTCCTTTAGGGTTAAGGGAACATCTGTAGAGTTCCTTTAGGGTTAAGGGAACATCTGTAGAGTACCTTTAGGGTTAAGGGAACACCTGTAGAGTACCTTTAGGGTTAAGGGAACATCTGTAGAGTTCCTTTAGGGTTAAGGGAACATCTGTAGAGTACCTTTAGGGTTAAGGGAACACCTGTAGAGTTCCTTTAGGGTTAAGGGAACACCTGTAGAGTACCTTTAGGGTTAAGGGAACACCTGTAGAGTTCCTTTAGGGTTAAGGGAACACCTGTAGAGTACCTTTAGGGTTAAGGGAACACCTGTAGAGTACCTTTAGACCATCTCAAGACTCGGGTCATAATTAATTTCCCAAATGGGAGGAACCAGCTAAAATATGAAATGTTAATGAATTGCCGGATGTTGTAGAGCGTGCTTCTCAGTAGTCACTGCGTCGAGGTTAGTCGGCCCTCAGTAGGTTCATGTTCAAAGCTCATATCTGGGCTCACCTCGCAGCCAACGTGAGTATGCGTCCAGATCGACCCAATCTGCTTCCTACAAAGGAAGTGACATTCGCATCATGCTCTCATGATGCGAATGTTTATGACGAGTGGAAAAATCTCAACATTTCTGGGTTGAATGTTTGATAACAGAGAAACTGCTGTTTCCTCCTCGTGACGCCGGGTCTGCTTTAGGGTCCGGAGGGCTGCAGCCGGGAGGCCTCGGTGTCTGTGGAGGACTGGGGCAGGAGGGTGTGGGAGAGGCATATTATAAAGAGAACCATCCCCTTCAGTATTCATAGGAGAGGCTGCGTAAGGCCTGCACCCCCTCACCCCCGCACCCCCGCACCCCCTCTCACCCCCTCTCACCCCCCGCTCCTCCCCCATGTCTCCGTATGCATCAAACGGGATTTAAATAGCAGAAATAATGTCATATTTGCATTTTAATAAATTATGTAAAATGGAATAATAGCACACATGGCATTAAATAAAATACTAAATAATTATAATAAATAAATCAAAATAAATAATTTGGATTAAATCTGAAACTTTAAAGTAAGAAAACGCATAATAAAAATAATATGAAATAAAACATAATGAAAACAGCCTGATCGATCACGATCTCTACAACTCGTGACCGATCACGATCTCTACAACTCGTGATCGATCACGATCTCTACAGCCTGATCGATCACGATCTCTACAACTCGTGATCGATCACGATCTCTACAACTCGTGATAATGAATAACTGACATGTTTTGCTGATAGATGTCGTTGAGTAACCCCCACCCTCCTGACTGCGTCTCCATGTGACCTCCATCAGTTTGTGTGATGCTCAGCTAACAGTTCTCACTAACAGGTGTAAACCGCCCCCCTCCGCCAGTGATTATATATAAATATAAATATATATAATACATATATATATATTTATATTTATATGCATTGAAAAGTCTTTAGCCTGGATTTAAAAGTAGTAAACCATTTGTTTGTCCATCATTTTAAATGTTGTTGTACTATTGCTCTTGTCTTATTCTGTAGCAAACCTGTTGTGTGTCGTTTAGGAAAAAGGAAAATAAAGTGTAAAATAAGCGAGTACGAGTTTGAGCGGACCTGCAGGTTTCCGGTAGTTTGTTCCAGATGTTTGGAAACATCCCAGTCCTCCATCTCACTTCCTGTCCTCCTGTCTCAGGATCCAGAGGCGAAACCGAAGAAGGCGAATATTCGAGATAACCGTGATGGGACGTACACGGTTTCCTACGTCCCCGACATGGCGGGCCGCTACACGATCACCATCAAGTACGGCGGAGATGAGATCCCGTATTCTCCGTACCGAATCCTCGCTCTGCCGACCGGAGACGCCTCCAAGTGCCTGGTCACAGGTCAGGACACGCCCACCGCTCACTGACATCCAATCAGATCACAGCTCTCACAGCCAATCAGATTGAATCTCCTGTTTTAGCCTCTCTGACCCTCTTGTTGTTTTTCTGCAGTTTCCATTGGAGGACACGGACTGGGTGAGTTTGTACTATTTACACTTTCTGATGTTTTACTTGCGCTGACCAGAAGTTAGAGGTTAGGGTTAGGGTTAGTCAGTGGCCAGGAAGTCGTAACTCTGACAATGAAGTCGTAACTTTGAGAATTAAGTCGTAACTTTGAGAATGAAGTCGTAACCTTGAGAAGGAAGTCGTAACTCTGACAATGAAGTCGTAACTTTGAGAATGAAGTCGTAACTTTGAGAAGGAAGTCGTAACTTGAGAATGAAGTCGTAACTTTGAGAATGAAGTCGTAACTTTGAGAATGAAGTCGTAACTTTGAGAAGGAAGTCGTAACTTTGAGAATGAAGTCGTAACTTTGAGAAGGAAGTCGTAACTTTGAGAATGAAGTCGTAACTTTGAGAATGAAGTCGTAACTTTGAGAATGAAGTCGTAACTTTGAGAAGGAAGTCGTAACTTTGAGAATGAAGTCGTAACTTTGAGAATGAAGTCGTAACTTTGAGAAGGAAGTCGTAACTCTGAGAAGGAAGTCGTAACTTTGAGAATTAAGTCGTAACTTTGAGAAGGAAGTCGTAACTTTGAGAAGGAAGTCGTAACTTTGAGAATTAAGTCGTAACTTTGAGAATGAAGTCGTAACTTTGAGAAGGAAGTCGTAACTTTGAGAATTAAGTCGTAACTTTGAGAAGGAAGTCGTAACTTTGAGAATGAAGTCGTAACTTTGAGAATTAAGTCGTAACTTTGAGAATGAAGTCGTAACTTTGAGAAGGAAGTCGTAACTTTGAGAAGGAAGTCGTAACTCTGAGAAGGAAGTCGTAACTTTGAGAATGAAGTCGTAACTTTGAGAATGAAGTCGTAACTTTGAGAAGGAAGTCGTAACTTTGAGAAGGAAGTCGTAACTTGAGAAGGAAGTCGTAACTTTGAGAAGGAAGTCGTAACTTTGAGAATGAAGTCGTAACTTTGAGAAGGAAGTCGTAACTTTGAGAATGAAGTCGTAACTTTGAGAATGAAGTCGTAACTTTGAGAATGAAGTCGTAACTTTGAGAAGGAAGTCGTAACTTTGAGAATGAAGTCGTAACTTTGAGAAGGAAGTCGTAACTTTGAGAAGGAAGTCGTAACTTTGAGAATGAAGTCGTAACTTTGAGAATGAAGTCGTAACTTTGAGAAGGAAGTCGTAACTTTGAGAATTAAGTCGTAACTTTGAGAATGAAGTCGTAACTTTGAGAATGAAGTCGTAACTTTGAGAATTAAGTCGTAACTTTGAGAATGAAGTCGTAACTTTGAGAAGGAAGTCGTAACTTTGAGAATTAAGTCGTAACTTGAGAAGGAAGTCGTAACTTTGAGAATGAAGTCGTAACTTTGAGAATTAAGTCGTAACTTTGAGAATGAAGTCGTAACTTTGAGAAGGAAGTCGTAACTTTGAGAATTAAGTCGTAACTTTGAGAAGGAAGTCGTAACTTTGAGAATGAAGTCGTAACTTTGAGAATTAAGTCGTAACTTTGAGAAGGAAGTCGTAACTTTGAGAATGAAGTCGTAACTTTGAGAATGAAGTCGTAACTTTGAGAATGAAGTCGTAACTTTGAGAATGAAGTCGTAACTTTGAGAATGAAGTCGTAACTTTGAGAAGGAAGTCGTAACTTTGAGAATTAAGTCGTAACTTGAGAAGGAAGTCGTAACTCTGAGAATGAAGTCGTAACTTTGAGAATGAAGTCGTAACTTTGAGAATGAAGTCGTAACTTTGAGAAGGAAGTCGTAACTCTGAGAAGGAAGTCGTAACTTTGAGAAGGAAGTCGTAACTTTGAGAATGAAGTCGTAACTTTGAGAATTAAGTCGTAACTTTGAGAATGAAGTCGTAACTTTGAGAAGGAAGTCGTAACTTTGAGAATTAAGTCGTAACTTTGAGAAGGAAGTCGTAACTTTGAGAATGAAGTCGTAACTTTGAGAATGAAGTCGTAACTTTGAGAATGAAGTCGTAACTTTGAGAATGAAGTCGTAACTTTGAGAAGGAAGTCGTAACTTTGAGAATTAAGTCGTAACTTTGAGAAGGAAGTCGTAACTTTGAGAATGAAGTCGTAACTTTGAGAATAAGTCGTAACTTTGAGAAGGAAGTCGTAACTTTGAGAAGGAAGTCGTAACTTTGAGAATGAAGTCGTAACTTTGAGAAGGAAGTCGTAACTTTGAGAATGAAGTCGTAACTCTGAGAAGGAAGTCGTAACTCTGAGAAGGAAGTCGTAACTTTGAGAATGAAGTCGTAACTTTGAGAAGGAAGTCGTAACTTTGAGAAGGAAGTCGTAACTTTGAGAAGGAAGTCGTAACTTTGAGAAGGAAGTCGTAACTTTGAGAAGGAAGTCGTAACTTTGAGAATGAAGTCGTAACTTTGAGAAGGAAGTCGTAACTTTGAGAATGAAGTCGTAACTTTGAGAAGGAAGTCGTAACTTTGAGAAGGAAGTCGTAACTTTGAGAATGAAGTCGTAACTTTGAGAAGGAAGTCGTAACTTTGAGAATGAAGTCGTAACTTTGAGAATGAAGTCGTAACTTTGAGAAGGAAGTCGTAACTTTGAGAATGAAGTCGTAACTTTGAGAATGAAGTCGTAACTTTGAGAATGAAGTCGTAACTTTGAGAAGAAGTCGTAACTTTGAGAAGGAAGTCGTAACTTTGAGAATGAAGTCGTAACTTTGAGAAGGAAGTCGTAACTTTGAGAATGAAGTCGTAACTTTGAGAATGAAGTCGTAACTCTGAGAAGGAAGTCGTAACTTGAGAATGAAGTCGTAACTTTGAGAAGGAAGTCGTAACTTTGAGAAGGAAGTCGTAACTTTGAGAATGAAGTCGTAACTTTGAGAAGGAAGTCGTAACTTTGAGAATGAAGTCGTAACTTTGAGAATGAAGTCGTAACTTTGAGAAGGAAGTCGTAACTTTGAGAATGAAGTCGTAACTTTGAGAAGGAAGTCGTAACTTTGAGAAGGAAGTCGTAACTTTGAGAAGGAAGTCGTAACTTTGAGAATGAAGTCGTAACTTTGAGAAGGAAGTCGTAACTTTGAGAATGAAGTCGTAACTTGAGAAGGAAGTCGTAACTTTGAGAATGAAGTCGTAACTTTGAGAAGGAAGTCGTAACTTTGAGAATGAAGTCGTAACTTGAGAATGAAGTCGTAACTTTGAGAATTAAGTCGTAACTTTGAGAATGAAGTCGTAACTTTGAGAAGGAAGTCGTAACTTTGAGAAGAAGTCGTAACTTTGAGAATGAAGTCGTAACTTTGAGAAGGAAGTCGTAACTTTGAGAATGAAGTCGTAACTTTGAGAATGAAGTCGTAACTTTGAGAATGAAGTCGTAACTTTGAGAAGGAAGTCGTAACTTTGAGAATTAAGTCGTAACTTGAGAAGGAAGTCGTAACTCTGAGAAGGAAGTCGTAACTTTGAGAATGAAGTCGTAACTTTGAGAATGAAGTCGTAACTTTGAGAATGAAGTCGTAACTCTGAGAAGGAAGTCGTAACTTTGAGAATGAAGTCGTAACTTTGAGAAGGAAGTCGTAACTTTGAGAATGAAGTCGTAACTTTGAGAATGAAGTCGTAACTTTGAGAAGGAAGTCGTAACTTTGAGAATGAAGTCGTAACTTTGAGAATGAAGTCGTAACTTTGAGAATGAAGTCGTAACTTTGAGAATGAAGTCGTAACTCTGAGAAGGAAGTCGTAACTTTGAGAAGGAAGTCGTAACTAAATAGAATTCAAATGAGTACGTTTTGATTTTAATTGCATGAAGTTTTGATTTGATTTATACATTTTTTATTTAAAGTTTATTCTATTTTCTGTTTTGTATTTTACTTTCTGATGTTTTTCTTGTAGAGTAGTTTGAGAGAACCAGGCCCTGCTCTGATTGGTGGTCTGTTGTCAGGACCAGGCCCTGCTCTGATTGGTGGTCTGTTGTCAGGATCAGGCTCTGCTCTGATTGGTGGTCTGTTGTCAGGATCAGGCTCTGCTCTGATTGGTGGTCTGTTGTCAGGACCAGGCCCTGCTCTGATTGGTGGTCTGTTGTCAGGACCAGGCCCTGCTCTGATTGGTGGTCTGTTGTCAGGACCAGGCCCTGCTCTGATTGGTGGTCTGTTGTCAGGACCAGGCTCTGCTCTGATTGGTGGTCTGTTGTCAGGATCAGGCTCTGCTCTGATTGGTGGTCTGTTGTCAGGACCAGGCTCTGCTCTGATTGGTGGTCTGTTGTCAGGACCAGGCCCTGCTCTGATTGGTGGTCTGTTGTCAGGATCAGGTATGGGCCCCACCATCCAGATCGGGGAGGAGACCGTCATCACCGTGGATGCTAAGCATGCTGGGAAAGGTAAAGTCACGTGTAAGGTGTCGACCCCCGACGGCGCCGAGCTGGACGTGGACGTCGTGGAAAACGCAGATGGGACGTTCGATATCTACTACACAGCGCCGGAGCCCGGGAAGTACGTGATCACCATCCGGTTCGGAGGCGAGAACATCCCGAACAGCCCCTTCCACGTGGTGGTGAGTCGCCGAGAGTCGCTCCTTTGAGAATAAGATAAAGCCAGACGTTTGAGAGTAAAGTCTTAACTTTGAGAGTAAAGTCTTAACTTTGAGAGTAAAGTCTTAACTTTGAGAGTAAAGTCTTAACTTTGAGAGTAAAGTCTTAACTTTGAGAGTAAAGTCTTAACTTTGAGAGTAAAGTCTTAACTTTGAGGGTAGAGTCTTAACTTTGAGAGTAGAGTCTTAACTTTGAGGGTAGAGTCTTAACTTTGAGAATAAAGTCTTAACTTTGAGAGTAAAGTCTTAACTTTGAGAGTAAAGTCTTAACTTTGAGAGTAGAGTCTTAACTTTGAGAGTAGAGTCTTAACTTTGAGAGTAAAGTCTTAACTTTGAGAATAAAGTCTTAACTTTGAGAGTAAAGTCTTAACTTTGAGAGTAGAGTCTTAACTTTGAGGGTAGAGTCTTAACTTTGAGAATAAAGTCTTAACTTTGAGATAAAGTCTTAACTTTGAGAGTAAAGTCTTAACTTTGAGAGTAGAGTCTTAACTTTGAGAGTAAAGTCTTAACTTTGAGAGTAAAGTCTTAACTTTGAGAGTAAAGTCTTAACTTTGAGAGTAAAGTCTTAACTTTGAGAATAAAGTCTTAACTTTGAGAGTAAAGTCTTAACTTTGAGAGTAAAGTCTTAACTTTGAGAGTAGAGTCTTAACTTTGAGAATAAAGTCTTAACTTTGAGAATAAAGTCTTAACTTTGAGAGTAAAGTCTTAACTTTGAGGGTAAAGTCTTAACTTTGAGAGTAAAGTCTTAACTTTGAGAGTAAAGTCTTAACTTTGAGGGTAGAGTCTTAACTTTGAGAGTAAAGTCTTAACTTTGAGAGTAAAGTCTTAACTTTGAGGGTAAAGTCTTAACTTTGAGGGTAAAGTCTTAACTTTGAGAGTAAAGTCTTAACTTTGAGGGTAGAGTCTTAACTTTGAGAGTAAAGTCTTAACTTTGAGAGTAAAGTCTTAACTTTGAGAGTAAAGTCTTAACTTTGAGGGTAAAGTCTTAACTTTGAGGGTAGAGTCTTAACTTTGAGAGTAAAGTCTTAACTTTGAGAGTAAAGTCTTAACTTTGAGGGTAAAGTCTTAACTTTGAGAGTAAAGTCTTAACTTTGAGAGTAAAGTCTTAACTTTGAGAGTAAAGTCTTAACTTTGAGAGTAAAGTCTTAACTTTGAGGGTAGAGTCTTAACTTTGAGAGTAAAGTCTTAACTTTGAGAGTAAAGTCTTAACTTTGAGAGTAAAGTCTTAACTTTGAGGGTAAAGTCTTAACTTTGAGAGTAAA
>CM070444.1:28218027-28228027 GCA_036324595.1 Champsocephalus gunnari
TCGTTTCTGCACACACGTTTTATTTGCGCTTTGGTTTTAGTAATTAGTTTTATGACTTCAAGTGATCGGTGTACGAACGTTACCCCCTGGTTCACGGAGAGGTTGTTTACGTTGCTGCATAACGAAGTATTCCACGTGTGTGTTGATCTTTGTGAGCTGTGTGTGTGTGTGTGTGTCTTGCCTTGTGGGTGTCTGTGTGTCTGTGCGGCCGCACGATGAACCAGAGGTAACACCGAGTGCTTGTGTCCCAACAGGAAGTGCGTTCACGGTGAAGGTGTTCGGCGAGGGCCGGATGAAGGAGAGCATCACGAGGAGGCGGCAGGCGCCGAGCATCGCCACCGTGGGGAGCACCTGCGATCTGAACCTGAAGATACCAGGTGAGGTCTGCCGCCTCCTCCTCCTCTGCCTCCTCCCTCCTCCTCCTCCCTTCCTCCTCTTCCTCCTCGTCCTCCTTTTCCTCCCTTCCTCCTCTTCCTCCTCTTCCTCCTCGTCCTCCTCTTCCTCCCTTCCTCCTCTTCCTCCTCTTCCTCCCTTCCTCCTCTTCCTCCTCTTCCTCCTCCTCCTCTCCTCCTCCCTTCCTCCTCCTCCTCTCCTCCTCTTCCTCCCTTCCTCCTCTTCCTCCTCTTCCTCCTCCTCCTCTCCTCCTCCCTTCCTCCTCCTCCTCTCCTCCTCCTCCTCCTCCTCTTCCTCCTCTTCCTCCTCTTCCTCCTCTTCCTCCTCCTCCTCTCCTCCTCCCTTCCTCCTCCTCCTCTCCTCCTCCTCCTCCTCCTCTTCCTTCTCTTCCTCCTCTTCCTCCTCTTCCTCCCCTCGCTGTGTTTTAGGGAACTGGCTCTAAATTGTGGTACATATGGAGTTCCACAAGGCTCAAGCCTGGGCCCACTACCTTCTTGTTGTATATGATTTACTTCTACGTGTGATGAAGCACAAACAGAATTGAAAAACCTGCCAATTCCATCCAAATAACACTCAACTCTCTTTATCTGTGGATCTCTGCGGCTCTACGGGTTTACACACTCGAGTAACCGTGCACATACAGAGATACTACGCATCGGAGAATATCTTTTAAAGACTGTTAACTCTTTAATACAGCAGTACACGCCTGGGTTTATAAGGGGGGGTGTCCGGTGCCTTGCTCAGGGGAACCACGGCAGGGCCCAGGAGGAGAACTGGGACCTCTCCGAGAACGACCCTTCACCGTTTCCCCTTCCCCCCTCCCTCTTCCTCCCCTCGCTGCTCTCTAGGGAACTGGTTCCACATGGTGTCGGCTCAGGAGCGTCTCACGCACACCTTCACGAGGAGCAGCCACACCTACACCCGCACGGAGAGGACGGAGATCAGAGAGACGAGGGCGGGGGAGACGAAGCGGGAGGTGAGGGTGGAGGAGAGCCGGCAGGTGGAGGATCCGTACCGGGACTCCGTGTTCGGAGACTTCCTGGGGAGGGAGAGTCTGAGCGGGTTCAACAACAGCAGCAGCACCCGCCAGGCGCAGCTGCAGGACGGTGTGTGTGTGTGTGTGTGTGTGTGTGTGTGTGTGTGTGTGTGTGTGTGTGTGTGTGTGTGTGTGTGTGTGTGTGTGTGTGTGTGTGTGGTGTGTGTGTGTGTGTGTGTGTGTGTGTGTGTGTGTGTGTGTGTGTGTGTGTGTGTGTGTGTGTGTGTGCGTGTGCAAGACCCATGTTTGGCCTGTGTGGGGACCTCGATTGTGTGTGGGGACCCGTGTTGGCACCGTGTGGGGACCCGTGTGTGTGCGGACCCGTGTATGGCACCGTGTGGGGACCCGTGTGTGTGGGGACCCGTGTATGGCACCCTGTGGGGACCCGTGTGTGGGGACCCGTGTATGGCACCGTGTGGGGACCCGTGTGTGTGGGGACCCGTGTATGGCACCGTGTGGGGACCCGTGTGTGGGGACCCGTGTGGCACCCTGTGGGGACCCGTGTATGGCACCCTGTGGGGACCCGTGTGTGTGCGGACCCGTGTATGGCACCGTGTGGGGACCCGTGTGTGTGGGGACCCGTGTATGGCACCCTGTGGGGACCCGTGTGTGTGGGGACCCGTGTATGGCACCGTGTGGGGACCCGTGTGTGTGGGGACCCGTGTATGGCACCGTGTGGGGACCCGTGTGTGTGGGGACCCGTGTATGGCACCCTGTGGGGACCCGTGTATGGCACCGTGTGGGGACCCGTGTGTGTGCGGACCCGTGTATGGCACCGTGTGGGGACCCGTGTGTGTGGGGACCCGTGTATGGCACCCTGTGGGGACCCGTGTGTGTGGGGACCCGTGTATGGCACCGTGTGGGGACCCGTGTGTGTGGGGACCCGTGTATGGCACCGTGTGGGGACCCGTGTGTGTGGGGACCCGTGTATGGCACCCTGTGGGGACCCGTGTATGGCACCCTGTGGGGACCCGTGTATGGCACCGTGTGGGGACCCGTGTGTGTGGGGACCCGTGTATGGCACCGTGTGGGGACCCGTGTGTGTGGGGACCCGTGTATGGCACCCTGTGGGGACCCGTGTATGGCACCCTGTGGGGACCCGTGTATGGCACCCTGTGGGGACCCGTGTGTGTTTCTAACTCACCTGAAACAGGTTTTCAGTTTTACATGAATAATTGTTTTACCGTCACAATATTTGTTCTTTGTATTTTCTCACGTTGGATGTTTTTTGTAATTTTGTAAAACCCTGTAAACGTTGACCAAAAGTATATACATATTAGTCCAGTGACGAAATGATGCTAATATTGATAATCCCGTGCAGTAGGAACGATGAAGTGAAACCAAATGAAATGTGCATGATAGTGGACCCGTGTGGGCATCGTGGAGCCTGGTCTGATGACCCTAACAGCCGTCAGCCCTCACCCCACCTGACGCACTGTTCTCTTCAGCCTCTACAGGTGAGGCGAGCAACCAGGAGATGACGGCCCAGGTGACGAGTCCCGGAGGGAAGACGGAGGACGCGGAGATCATCCGGGGGGAGGACAGCGCCTACAGCGTGCGCTTCGTCCCGCAGGAGATGGGCGCGCACACGGTGAACGTGAAGTACCGGAACCAGCACGTCCCCGGGAGCCCCTTCCAGTTCACCGTGGGGCCGCTGGGGGAGGGGGGGGGCGCACAAGGTCCGGGCGGGGGGCACCGGGCTGGAGCAGGGCGTGGCCGGGACCCCAGGTGAGATCAGATACCCTGTAGTTTATAATATGATTAATTGTAGTAGCCATATGCTCGTTCGGATGAGAAGGCCTTATTTTGGTTTTCTCGCAGGTTTTGATGCGTTCTCTTTATTTCAGCTCCGAATCAGAATCACTTTATTCGCCTTTATTGCCCACCGTGTGGATCGACAGCCATTGTTGTTGCGTTCATGCGTTTACATGATATGTCTCTCGCAGTGGGGATATTCAGATGATCAGATGTGTTGTCTCTGTGCAGCTGAGTTCAGTATCTGGACCCGAGAGGCGGGAGCTGGAGGTCTGTCCATCGCAGTGGAGGGACCGAGCAAAGCCGAGATCAGCTTCGAGGACAGGAAGGACGGGTCCTGCGGCGTGGCGTACGTGGTCCAGGAACCCGGTGAGACTCTGAACCACACGTTGGCGGTTTGAGAACACGGTGGAGATTCCCCGCTGACGTAGCTTCTCTCTGCAGGCGACTATGAGGTCTCCATCAAGTTTAACGACGAACACATCCCCGACTCTCCGTTCATCGTCCCGATCGCCACGCTGTCCGACGACGCTCGCCGCCTCTCCATCACCAGCCTGCAGGTGGGAACAAGTTACCTCCGTGAAAGGTCTCCTATGATACTATTTAAAAAAACATGTCTCTCACAATACCAAAGAGGTCCTTCGAGCCTCGTCCCCCTCCAGTCCAGCCGTGCCCAAAGAGACGACTCTGGGTCTGTAGATCACAACCAACAGTAATGTGGGCAAATCTGGATCAGCTCCGTTGGTCCCCGTTTTTAGAGAAGTGGGTACGGAGGAGAAGAGAGAGGGGTTATTTCACTTTGAGAGTCCCTGACACACCGGGGACACACCGGGGACACACGGTGATGTAGGGAAGACATCACTTTGAGAGTCTCCTGACACACCGGGGACACACCGGGGACACACCGGGGACACACCGGGGACACACGGGGGACACACGGTGATGTAGGGAAGACATCACTTTGAGAGTCTCCTGACACACCGGGGACACACCGGGGACACACGGGGGACACACCGGGGACACACGGGGACACACGGTGATGTAGAGAAGACATCAAAATGTGCATGTTGCATGATGGGAAAGCTTTACTGTGAATGAAACGACCGGCTTCAGTAACTCAAGTTAAACGATGGGTTCCTTGTTGTGTTCGTTCGCAGGAGGTGGGTCTGAAGGTGGGTCAGGAGGCGTCCTTCGCTGTGCAACTGAACGGAGTGAGAGGCCTGATCGACGCTAAGATCCACACGCCGTCCGGAGCCATCGAGGAGTGCTTCATCACGGAGCTGGACAACGGTACCACACACTCTGTCATCGTGTTACATCCGTCCTGTGGAAGGGTGCTATGTACAAACATGGAAAGATTGATAACAATGTTTCCCGTGGAGTTCCACAAGGCTCTTATCTGTTTTTGTATTTCTTTTCTATGTCAAAGTTTTCTTAAAATATGGCGATCCTCAAGGCACAAGCCTGGTCCCACTCGTTGTTTAAGTTTAATATGAGTTTTTTCTACCTGTCATGAAATCATGAACAAAATAATCATTTCTATGCAGATGACACCCAACTCTTCTGCTTGAGATGTGTATGATTCCTGATATCTTCATGACTTCAAAAAGCTGAAATGTGGACATCCACAGGACCCAGACATTGTTGTACTGACATCGAGACAATCAGCGACTTGCAGATGATACACAACTCGATTTAGCCTTTGATGTTCATGATTGAAGCCTTCTTTACGGCTTTAAAAGCTGAAATGAGGATGTCTGCAGAAATGTCCTGCATTGTAACCTTGACATTCAGAGATCTCAGGAATTGGAGAGAATACCTTTCAGAACTATTTACAACCCGAACGCTTGATGCAAACATTGAACCAATGTGGGCTGATACTGTTGATGGACTTATTCCACAGACCAGCACGCGATCCGGTTCATCCCGAGGGAAAACGGAGTTCATTCTATCGACGTTCGTTTCAACGGCAGCCACGTTCCCGGCAGTCCGTTTAAGATCCGAGTGGGAGAGCAAGGACAGGTCGGAGATCCCGGCATGGTGTCCGCCTTCGGTCCGGGACTGGAGGGAGGAACCACAGGTAAACACAACGAGTACACACCTGTAAAAGCACTCGACTGCATACTAACGCCAGTCTGTCACGAGCACAGAAGACATCCTGCCTCCGTCTGGAAGAGAACGCTCTGCCGCTCTGAGAACTGGACTTAAACTCACATCTGATGTTCAATTGAATATTTCACATTCCCATTCCTTACACACTATTATAATACTATTTACTGTAAATGTGTCTTTCAACATGTATATTTCCTACTTTTTTTAATGCTATTTTTTCATTTCGGATTGTTTGTTTCTAGTCTTTTAATTTCTCCAAAGTACAACGCCTTGTCTCTTTAAGCTGCTGCAACGCAGACATTTCACACATTGGGATCCATAAAGTACTTCTGATCTGATCTTATCTGAGGATGAGTATATGGCTAACTAAAGTGAATTATATTATAACTACAGGGTAATCTATTTGAAAGTGGAGGGCTGTGCAGACATCTTCTTATCTTATCATATCTTACGTTTCCTCGCTGCGTGATAAATAAAGAAATGCGAATATGAAAATGAAGCTTTTGCATCAAAAACCGTATCTTCTGACGTGTCTTTGTTCAGGCGTGGCGTCCGAGTTCGTGGTGAACACGGTTAACGCCGGCGCCGGAGCGCTGTCGGTGACCATCGATGGACCGTCGAAGGTGAAGATGGACTGCCTGGAGAGCACTGAGGGGTACAAGGTGTCCTACACCCCCCATGGCTCCTGGGAACTACCTCATCTCTATGAAATACGGCGGCCCCCAGCACATCGCGGGCAGCCCCTTCAAGGCCAAAGTCTCCGGTGGGTTGTCCCGGTAATCTGTGGCTCATTGAGAGTTCTTGGATCTTCCGTTGATTGCAGGGAATCAGGAGTTAGCGTTAGGGGAAACTAGTTCCTGTTGAGATTGTTGAGGTTAGTTTTTCAAAGTCTACTTTATTGTCAATCTCCAAATATGTTTGTACACACAGAAAGATCGAAATACTGTTTCCCACCCGGGTAAAATATCACATTCAAATACAATAACTTCTACTACTGACGTTGTTTTGACAGTCGCACCATAAAAACTCCTCGTCATAACTTCAAACTAACATCATGGCGGAGAGGAGGGAAAACGTGTCCAAATGGCGACTTCGTTTTCACGAGAAACATCGTCCTTGTACTCTCTGTCAAATGAACATTTCCTATAAGTTGAGACCATCAGCAAATTGGGAAACATCTTACATGTTGGGCATCGATCGGTAAAAACTCGATCTAAAGTTAATGTACTGCGTTTTATTTGCAGCCTTTATTGTTAGATTGAAATATGGGTTCGTAATCGTTGTTTGAAAAGCGTATTTGCATCTCCCTTCAGGTCCTCGTCTCTCCGGCGGACACAGTCTTCACGAAACGTCGTCCGTCCTCGTGGAAACCGTCTCGAAGACCTCCTCGATGGGGGGGGCCCTTCGCCTCGTTACCCAAGTTTACTTCAGACGCCAGTAAAGTCATCTCTCGAGGCGCCGGACTCTCCAAGGCCTTCGTGGGTCAGAAGAACACGTTCACGGTCGACTGCACCAGCGCAGGTGAGGAACGACCGCTCAATAATAAACACAAATAACTCCGTAGTAACAAAAAACACAAGTGTGGGAATATTAAGGCATTTCTAACCCTCCAGAATATTTGACATATTCAGACATTAAATACATTTTTGAAGCTTGTGAAGACGGGGCGATGACCATCTCTCTGAAATGATGAGTGACAGGTTGACACTATTAGTATCTACACTAGTTTGTAATACTTTTCACATATTCCACCTGATTGGGATATTTCACGACACCATAATGCAATGTCAGGAAAACCATATTTAGCACAGATTTAAATTGTCTACAGCAGATTTCTACATCCTGAATCTCCCTCTCCTGTCAGGAACCAACATGCTGATGGTGGGCGTCCACGGCCCGAAGACGCCCTGCGAGGAGGTTTACGTGAAACACATGGGCAACAGGATGTACAACGTGACGTACACCGTGAAGGAGCAGGGCAGCTACATCCTGATCCTGAAGTGGGGCGACGACCACTGCGCCCGGCAGCCCCTTCCACGTCACCGTGCCCTGAGCCTGAAGCTCTGAAGACACAAAGACTGAAGACTGTCCACTTTCTGTTTCAGACCACAGCTCTCACACTCTCTCTGCTTCCCTCTTCTTCATGAGTTAACATCTCGTTAGCATCAGTTAGCATCTTGTTGGCATCAGTTAACATCTCGTTAGCATCAGTTAGCATCTCGTTGGCATCAGTTAGCACTTCATTGGCCTCAGTTAGCATCTCGTTAGCATCAGTTAGCATCTCGTTAGCATCCGTTAGCATCTTGTTAGCATCAGTTAGCATCTCTTTAGCATCAGTTAGCACTTCATTGGCCTCAGTTAGCATCTTGTTAGTATTTTGTTGCTCCAGCTACTCATATAATTGAGTATTTGGTGGAATGAGTTAACATCTCGTTAGCATCAGTTAGCATCTCGTTAGCATCAGTTAGCACTTCATTGGCCTCAGTTAGCATCTCGTTAGCATCAGTTAGCATCTCGTTAGCATCAGTTAGCACTTAATTGGCCTCAGTTAGCATCTCGTTAGCATCAGTTAGCATCTCGTTAGCATCAGTTAGCATCTCTTTAGCATCAGTTAGCACTTCATTGGCCTCAGTTAGCATCTCATTGGTATTTTGTTGCTCCAGCTACTCATATAATTGAGTATTTGGTGGAACGAGTTAACATCTCGTTAGCATCAGTTAGCATCTCGTTAGCATCAGTTAGCACTTCATTGGCCTCAGTTAGCATCTCGTTAGCATCAGTTAGCATCTCGTTGGCATCAGTTAGCATCTTGTTGGCATCAGTTAACATCTCGTTAGCATCAGTTAGCATCTCGTTGGCATCAGTTAGCACTTCATTGGCCTCAGTTAGCATCTCGTTAGCATCAGTTAGCATCAGTTAGCATCTTGTTGGCATCAGTTAACATCTCGTTGGCATCAGTTAGCATCTCGTTGGCATCAGTTAGCACTTCATGGCCTCAGTTAGCATCTCGTTAGCATCAGTTAGCATCTCGTTGGCATCAGTTAGCACTTCATTGGCCTCAGTTAGCATCTCGTTAGCATCAGTTAGCATCTCGTTGGCATCAGTTAGCACTTCATTGGCCTCAGTTAGCATCTCGTTAGCATCAGTTATCATCTCGTTGGCATCAGTTAGCACTTCATTGGCCTCAGTTAGCATCTCGTTAGCATCAGTTAGCATCTCGTTGGCATCAGTTAACATCTCGTTGTTAGTATTTTGTTGCTCCGTTACCAATGTTTATATTCTAGTATTTGGTGCAACGAGTACACACCTCGTAATCACACAATATGATATAATCTTCCGACTTCAGGAACGCCTAAACGCTGAAATGTGTGTTTAGTCGATCTCGAACCCGACCACTGACCTCGAACGGTTTCAGCTTTAAGCGACAAACGATCGTCTCTGATTGGATGAAACGCTCAGGATTTCTCGGGATAGGCTGTGGCTGTGAGAGTGTGTGTCTTCCCGTCAGGAGTGTGTGTTAAACCCAGTGTGTTGTGACAGGAAGTGATGTCGGAGGGTCAGATGTGACTTCAGATTTTATTTATTCTCAGACCTCATCTGATTTTCTTTGACAGAAAATGGTCACCGAGCCGGATGATGATTTTGTATTTTTGCCAGAGGAAGTCGTGCGGTGAAGCGGTCGTTTTTTTCCGTGGATGTTGCAGAGAGACGGGATATTACAGAGTGACATTTTATAGTGATTTTTGTATCAGAATAAATGAACGGTTTGATTTGTTATTTGTGATCCATCGCCCCCGCCTGGCGACATTGTGCAGGCATAATAAAGTTTATCGCTGACTTGCCACAACAAACACGACTGGTCGTCTTCATTTGATCGCAGTAACACACACGAGTTAAGACCTGAAAGAATCACGAGTTCAGTCACAGGCGCCCTCCTCGAGGTTAGGGCGAGACACGGACCCTGCCCTCCTCGAGGTTAGGGCGAGACACGGACCCTGCCCTCCTCGAGGTTAGGGCGAGACACGGACCCTGCCCTCCTCGAGGTTAGGGCGAGACACGGACCCTGCCCTCCTCGAGGTTAGGGCGAGACACGGACCCTGCCCTCCTCGAGGTTAGGGCGAGACACGGACCCTGCCCTCCTCGAGGTTAGGGCGAGACACGGACCCTGCCCTCCTCGAGGTTAGGGCGAGACACGGACCCTGCCCTCCTCGAGGTTAGGGCGAGACACGGACCCTGCCCTCCTCGAGGTTAGGGCGAGACACGGACCCTGCCCTCCTCGAGGTTAGGGCGAGACACGGACCCTGCCCTCCTCGAGGTTAGGGCGAGACACGGACCCTGCCCTCCTCGAGGTTAGGGCGAGACACGGACCCTGCCCTCCTCGAGGTTAGGGCGAGACACGGACCCTGCCCTCCTCGAGGTTAGGGCGAGACACGGACCCTGCCCTCCTCGAGGTTAGGGCGAGACACGGACCCTGCCCTCCTCGAGGTTAGGGCGAGACACGGACCCTGCCCTCCTCGAGGTTAGGGCGAGACACGGACCCTGCCCTCCTCGAGGTTAGGGCGAGACACGGACCCTGCCCTCCTCGAGGTTAGGGCGAGACACGGACCCTGAACACTCGCACAAGCAGCTTTTTAACTTAATGATTTAAATGATATTTTCTAATTTCATACTTTGAGGTTTAATTTTATGAATCATCGTTATTTT
>CM070444.1:28245527-28248027 GCA_036324595.1 Champsocephalus gunnari
TCAAGTTTCAAGGCTTTACCATCAGCTACAAACTCAAAGTGAAGTCCCAGGCTCATGAATACATCGAGGACATAAAGCAGATCCAACAGTGCTTCTGGTACACCATGGTCACCATGACAACGTAAAGCTCTGCTTCAGTTGACAGATTAGAACCATATGTCTCTGGTGGGAATGTTGTTGATATTCGTCCCGTTGGATTCACATTGCTTTGAGTTGGAGTTGCTCTGTGGATTTGGAGGTTGATGATCTTTCAGAAACGTCCCAGTTCTCGACTCCCACTGATGTTAGAGTACATGTTGTTGTTGGACTTTGGTTGAAAGATGTAAACAAAGAAGCATCAAAGAGTTTTCGTTTTATTTAAACGTTGATGTTGTTCGTCCAATAGAAAACTCCCATTGGATTCATATTGGTGTCAGTGTTTGTGTTTTTGCTTATGACGCAATCCCTGTTTTTGGTTGATATGAAGACGTCTGGTTTGATGACGTAACTCAATGAGGAAGTTTAATCCAATACTCATCTCCCATTGGATGTTCAGTGCCTGAACCATGACACATGTTGGGACGTTTCCATGCGCTTTCAGAATCAGAATCAGAGTCAGAATCAGAGTCAGAGTCAGAGTCAGAGATCAGAATCAGAATCAGAGTCAGAATCAGAATCAGAGTCAGAGTCAGAATCAGAGTCAGAGTCAGAATCAGAGTCAGAGTCAGAGTCAGAACCAGAGTCAGAATCAGAATCAGAGTCAGAATCAGAGTCAGAGTCAGAGTCAGAACCAGAGTCAGAATCCGATTCAGAGTCAGAGTCAGAATCAGAGTCAGAGTCAGAGTCAGAATCAGAACCAGAATCAGAGACAGAACCAGAGCCAGAATCAGAATCAGAGTCAGAATCAGAACCAGAGTCAGAGTCAGAGTCAGAATCAGAGTCAGAGTCAGAATCAGAATCAGAGTCAGAACCAGAGTCAGATTCAGAATCAGAGTCAGATTCAGAATCAGAGTCAGAATCAGAGACAGAGTCAGAATCAGAATCAGAGTCAGAATCAGAGTCAGAGTCAGAATCAGAGTCAGAGTCAGAGTCAGAGTCAGAATCAGAGTCAGAATCAGAATCAGAGTCAGAATCAGAGTCAGAATCAGAATCAGAGTCAGAGTCAGAATCAGAGTCAGAATCAGAGTCAGAATCAGAGTCAGAATCAGAGTCAGAATCAGAATCAGAATCAGAGTCAGTCAGAGTCAGAATCAGAGTCAGAGTCAGAATTAGAATCAGAGTCAGAATCAGAGTCAGAATCAGAGTCAGAATCAGAGTCAGAATCAGAATCAGAGTCAGAATCAGAGTCAGAATCAGAGTCAGAGTCAGAGTCAGAGTCAGAATCAGAGTCAGAATCAGAGTCAGAATCAGAGTCAGAATCAGAATCAGAGTCAGAATCAGAGTCAGAATCAGAATCAGAGTCAGAATCAGAATCAGAGTCAGAGTCAGAGTCAGAGTCAGAATCCCTTTATTCGTCCCACAGAGGGGAAATTTGCATCACGGTTCAGACAGATGGGGGTTTGGAGTCTTTGAACCAATCAGATGTGTCTGTGGGTTCAGAGAAGCTGAAGAGTTTTCTGGCTTATTGGATATTGGTTCTGATATAAATGGGAACGTTAAGTCTCAGAACTGAACTCCCATTGGATCCTGGTTTCTGTCCAATCAGCTGCTTCTGTTTCTCTGTTCGTCAAACAACAGACGCCGTGATCCTCCACATGTTAAATCTTTAATCTGTCATTGTGTGTGTGTGTGTGTGTGTGTGTGTGTGTGTGTGTGTGTGTGTGTGTGTGTGTGTGTGTGTGCGTCTGTCTGTCTGTGTGTATGTGTGTGTGTGTGTGTGTGTGTGTCTGTGTGTGTGTCTTTGTGTGTGTGTGTGTCTTTGCGTGTGTGTGTGTGTCTTTGTGTGTGTGTGTGTGTCTTTGTGTGTGTGTGTGTGTGTGTGTGTGTGTCTGTGTGTGCGTGTGTGCGTGTGTGTCTCATGTTGCATTCAGTGCCCCGTGTGAGCATCTGTAAATCTCCTCCTGAATATTTCATCACATGACCTCCTGACGCTCAGAGTTACATGTTGACAGGAAGGGGTACTGTCAACATAACAACAATAACAATAAATACATAAAGCATATACAGTACGAAGAGGAGGAGGAAATAAACAAGGTCCTCCTCCTCCTCCTCCTCCTCCTCCTCCTTCATTAGAGAGTCATTCATCACTCAGGTGTGACTCAGGTGAGAGGTCCCTGAACGCATCACTCAGGTGTGACTCAGGTGAGAGGTCCCTGAACGCATCACTCAGGTGTGACTCAGGTGAGAGGTCCCTGAACGCATCACTCAGGTGTGACTCAGGTGTGACTCAGGTGAGAGGTCCCTGAACGCATCACTCAGGTGTGACTCAGGTGTGACTCAGGTGAGAGGTCCCTGAATGCATCACTCAGGTGTGACTCAGGTGTGACTCAGGTGAGAGGTCCCTGAACGCATCACTCAGGTG
>CM070444.1:28258027-28273027 GCA_036324595.1 Champsocephalus gunnari
TGCATTGAGGAAGCTAGTGGACAGTAGGAGGTTGCATTGAGGAAGCTAGAGGACAGTAGAAGCTAGTATTGAGGAAGCTAGTGGACAGTAGGAGGTTGCATTGAGGAAGCAAGTGGACAGTATGAGGTTGCATTGAGGAAGCTAGTGGACAGTAGGAGGTTGCATTGAGTCATGTAGGAGGTTGCATTGAGGAAGCTAGTGGACAGTAGGAGGTTGCATTGAGGAAGCTAGTGGACAGTAGGAGGTTGCATTGAGGAAGCTAGTATTGAGGAAGCTAGTGGACAGTAGGAGGTTGCATTGAGGAAGCTAGTGGACAGTAGGAGGTTGCATTGAGGAAGCTAGAGGGCATGTAGGAGGTTGCATTGAGGAAGCTAGTATTGAGGAAGCTAGTGGACAGTAGGAGGTTGCATTGAGGAAGCTAGTGGACAGTAGGAGGTTGCATTGAGGAAGCTAGTGGACAGTAGGAGGTTGCATTGAGGAAGTTAGTGGACAGTAGGAGGTTGCATTGAGGAAGCTAGAGGACAGTAGAAGCTAGTATTGAGGAAGCTAGAGGACAGTAGAAGCTAGTATTGAGGAAGCTAGTGGACAGTAGGAGGTTGCATTGAGGAAGCTAGTGGACAGTAGGAGGTTGCATTGAGGAAGCTAGTGGACAGTAGAAGCTAGTATTGAGGAAGCTAGTGGACAGTAGGAGGTTGCATTGAGGAAGCTAGAGGACAGTAGGAGGTTGCATTGAGGAAGCTAGTGGACAGTAGAAGCTAGTATTGAGGAAGCTAGAGGACAGTAGGAGGTTGCATTGAGGAAGCTAGAGGACAGTAGAAGCTAGTATTGAGGAAGCTAGTGGACAGTAGAAGCTAGTATTGAGGAAGCTAGAGGACAGTAGAAGCTAGTATTGAGGAAGCTAGTGGACAGTAGGAGGTTGCATTGAGGAAGCTAGAGGACAGTAGAAGCTAGTATTGAGGAAGCTAGTGGACAGTAGGAGGTTGCATTGAGGAAGCTAGAGGACAGTATAAGCTAGTATTGAGGAAGCTAGTGGACAGTAGAAGCTAGTATTGAGGAAGCTAGAGGACAGTAGAAGCTAGTATTGAGGAAGCTAGAGGACAGTAGAAGCTAGTATTGAGGAAGCTAGTGGACAGTAGGAGGTTGCATTGAGGAAGCTAGAGGACCGTAGAAGCTAGTATTGAGGAAGCTAGTGGACAGTAGAAGCTAGTATTGAGGAAGCTAGAGGACAGTAGAAGCTAGTATTGAGGAAGCTAGTGGACAGTAGGAGGTTGCATTGAGGAAGCTAGAGGACAGTAGAAGCTAGTATTGAGGAAGCTAGTGGACAGTAGGAGGTTGCATTGAGGAAGCTAGAGGACAGTATAAGCTAGTATTGAGGAAGCTAGTGGACAGTAGAAGCTAGTATTGAGGAAGCTAGTGGACAGTAGAAGCTAGTATTGAGGAAGCTAGTGGACAGTAGGAGGTTGCATTGAGGAAGCTAGAGGACAGTAGAAGCTAGTATTGAGGAAGCTAGTGGACAGTAGAAGCTAGTATTGAGGAAGCTAGTGGACAGTAGAAGCTAGTATTGAGGAAGCTAGTGGACAGTAGAAGCTAGTATTGAGGAAGCTAGTGGACAGTAGGAGGTTGCATTGAGGAAGCTAGAGGACAGTAGAAGCTAGTATTGAGGAAGCTAGTGGACAGTAGAAGCTAGTATTGAGGAAGCTAGAGGACAGTGGAAGCTAGTATTGAGGAAGCTAGTGGACAGTAGAAGCTAGTATTGAGGAAGCTAGTGGACAGTAGAAGCTAGTATTGAGGAAGCTAGAGGACAGTAGAAGCTAGTATTTAGGAAGCTAGTGGACAGTAGGAGGTTGCATTGAGGAAGCTAGAGGACAGTAGAAGCTAGTATTGAGGAAGCTAGAGGACAGTAGGAGGTTGCATTGAGGAAGCTAGAGGACAGTAGAAGCTAGTATTGAGGAAGCTAGAGGACAGTAGAAGCTAGTATTGAGGAAGCTAGTGGACAGTAGAAGCTAGTATTGAGGAAGCTAGTGGACAGTAGAAGCTAGTATTGAGGAAGCTAGAGGACAGTAGAAGCTAGTATTGAGGAAGCTAGTGGACAGTAGAAGCTAGTATTGAGGAAGCTAGTGGACAGTAGAAGCTAGTATTGAGGAAGCTAGTGGACAGTAGGAGGTTGCATGTTGACGAGTGTCTCCTCTCCTTAGCCGCTCCAGCCGCTCCAGTCTGAACGCTAAGTTCGAGGAGACGCTTCCTCTGAACTGTGAGGCGAGGAACATCAAACCTCCGTCCCCGCCGACACGCAACCACGACTCCTGCAGCATCGTGAGGGTGTCCGCGCTCTAAGCAACAACATCTGAAACAGTGAGCACAGCGCCCCCTGCCGGAGCAGGAGGGCACAGCGTTCCTGACGCCATGCTGGAGGGTTCGCAAACTGCAGGAGACGTCTTTTTGCGCACAGCTAACCTCGCTAACCTCGCTAACCTCGCCTCGGATTGTTTTTGTCTCCGAGGACGGATTTCTATCGTAACCACCACAGAAGAAGAAACGGCCGCACACTTTGATGACTCGAGGAATACAAACCTTTGCTATTTTATCTTTAATCTTTTATCTTTTAATTGTTTGATATTTTGGGAACAACAACAACAGAGTTACACTATATGGGTTTAGCCTAGCTTAGCACGAGGACTGTGAGCAGCGGGAAACTGCTAGCCTAGCTTAGCACGAGGACTGTGAGCAGCGGGAAACTGCTAGCCTAGCTTAGCACGAGGACTGTGAGCAGCGGGAAACTGCTAGCCTAGCTTAGCACGAGGACTGTGAGCAGCGGGAAACTGCTAGCCTAGCTCCATCTAAAGTGAAATTAGGGTATTGTTGTTGTAAATCAAACTTCATTTGAAAGTTATGAGTTTCAAATGTCATCCTGATTTTGTTTTTGGATTTGTTGTGCGATGTTGTTGTTCTCTTCTTCAACTTAATTTAATTTTGTGTACTATTTATATTTTCACAGTTTGGAATTGTTATTTATTAATTTTCTGAATTGTTCTAAATAGCTTTTTATTTATTTCTTGATGTATTAATTATCTTTTACAAGTTCTGGATCAGGTGAACATAGCTGTCACATGTTCTTCCCAAAACGTCAAGCTTATCTTTTAATAGAGAAGAGGAAGATGAAGAAGAGCATGTTGAGGGTTGGCACGTTGCATGCAGATCCTTTGAATGCGTGCGAGGAGTCCTGACTTTGTAAATAAAGTTGTAATGATTTATTTGTTGTACCTGAGCTCCCTCTCTGCAGACACACCTGAGCGCTCGTCATGAAACGCCTTGACGTCGCTTTGAGATGTTTGCCTTTGCTTCAGATTAGTTTAACGTTGTCCTCCTGATGTCACAAAGCTCTGTGTTTATACGACTTTATTAAGAACTAATTTCAGGGAGATTTGAGGACGTCTCGATTCACCGACACTGTACTGTATTTAACACACGAGACTATTAATGCTAATGCGTCAAATTACCCAGAAATCCTTTCCCCAAACTCACTTTATTCGTAAACTCCACGTGTATGCTCGTCCTTTTCTTCCCCGATGGCCCGTTTGTCCGATGGCCCGTTATCCCCCCAAAACAAGCGGAATGCAACAAACTGAAGCACATTTGGATCATTATTCTGCAAAACGAAATGTTTCAGGCCTGAGAAACGGACTGTTGGTGTATTGGGATTTTAGAAAAATGGGCCACCACAAAAAAGGTCCACCATAAAAATGGGCCATCACAAGAATTTGTCATCATAAGAATGGGCCATCACAAGAATTTGTCATCATAAGAATGGGCCATCACAAGAATTTGTCATCATAAGAATGGGCCATCAAAAAAAGGACCATCACAAAAATGGGCCATCACAGAAATGGGCCATCACAAAAATGGGCCATCACAAAAATGAAATTAATTTTTTTTAAGTTAGCAATGACTGCTAACTGTTGCTAACAGGTTTAGCCAGGGTTAGCTTCCTTTTAGCTTATTTTCCCCAGCCGTACGATGTAGCTAAAAACTAAGCATACGACAGATAAAGTTAATAAAAAGCACATCTAAAACTATATTCTGCGTCTTTGTATATTTAAAGCTGGGTAGCTGCTTGTGAATTAAGCTAATGTAGGCTAATCTAAAGGTGGCTATAAATACACACTGAATATAATCTTACTTTTACACATAATGATTAGAATAACTATTTGTACTATCCCACTAAAGCCGGAGAGGCAGCACATATAAATACTCTTTATATAAAAGTACTCTTATTGTTTTGATATTTATGTTAATGTGTGGTCCATGTGTTTAGCATATCTTTGTTCCAGATGCTTCATATCCAAGATGTGTTTCTCTGGGTCGACACGTGGAAACCGTCTAAAAGTCAGCCGATGTGTCACAACATCTCCTCAATGGCTGTTTCCAGTTGTTTTACTAATGTCTTCCCGTGTTATTTCGTCTGTCTCGTCCTTCCTGAAGTCCTGAAGGACTGGATTTTATCATGAGATTATTCAGACGTCGGAACAAGACTCTAGAAAGGGACTTCAGGAGCTTGATCTGAAACTGTGTGACTTGTAGGTCAGAAGCCATGCGGACATACGCCAACATGTTTGACTCTTTTTATAAAAAGAAAACGGTCAAATCCAGAGTACGGCAAGCAGAGAGGGACATTTCCCACACTTTCTTAAACAGCAAACTCAACAAGTCCTCCATCTCCTGGAGGGTTATAAGGACCGTACGGTCAGCTGGATCTCAGGCTGGTTTCAGCGCCGATCGTCCGTCTGGGATCAATTCAGCGCCGATCGTCCGTCTGGGATCAATTCAGCGCCGATCGTCCGTCTGGGATCAATTCAGCGCCGATCGTCCGTCTGGGATCAATTCAGCGCCGATCGTCCGTCTGGGATCAATTCAGCGCCGATCGTCCGTCTGGGATCAATTCAGCGCCGATCTCGATTCAGCGCGTCCGTCTGGGATCAATTCAGCGCCGATCGTCCGTCTGGGATCAATTCAGCGCCGATGCAAAAGTCGAAACATTTTGACGCTATTTTCTTGGAGATTTCTTTCTTTGTTTGTTTTTTAAGAAGACATTGAACATGCAAACGCCCGCCCCCTGATGAACCTTTCCCCCATCATGCATCACTGCTTCATTATGCAACTTATTTGACGGTCTCTGGAGACTCATCTTGAATTCAGAGTACGGGGAAATATGTTTGAGGTACATTTCTGATTGTTTTAAAACGCTGACTCCTGGTTCTCGTGTCCTTGTTCTTTATGTCGTACGTTTGTTTTAATATTTCCACGAGAGGTTGTCTTACCTTCCCGATATTTTTCTAAAGCGTGCATGCGTTCAGAGGGAAGACGTTATTATTATCGTTTAGGATTCCTTACGGCTTGTGTTATGCTGATGAAAATATGGATTATTGAGGATTCCATGGTTTCAGTGACTAGAATAAAGGACTGTCCAATAAAGCGTCTCTTTTCATTCACCAAGGGTTGTTAAAGGTTTATAGGAAGTGTGTCTGCAGCATCTAACACTAAGTTCACTCCACGTCATGATTCTCTGAACCAAACCCACGTTACCATCCATTAGGAATCGGACGATCTGATTTCACGAGACAAGCTGTGTGTTTATGATCCAGCATGCAAAGTGATCTGCAGCAGAGACACTATATACTCTGTGTGTGTGCATGTGTGTGTGTGTGGGCACGTGTGTGTGTATGTGTGTATGTGTGTGTATTTAGGTGTGTGCACGTGTGTGTATGTGTGCACGTGTGTGTGTGCACGTGTGTGTATGTGTGTATTTAGGTGTGTGTGTGCGTATGCGTGTGTGTATGTGTGCATTTGTGTGTGTGTGTACGTGTGTGTATGTGTGCATGTGTGTGTGTGCACGTGTGTGTGTGCGTATGCGTGTGTGTATGTGTGCATTTGTGTGTGTGTGCACGTGTGTGTATGTGTGTATTTAGGTGTGTGTGTGCGTATGCGTGTGTGTATGTGTGTGTACGTGTATGTGTGTGTATGTGTGTGGGTGTGTGTGTGCATGTGTATGTGTGTGCACGTGTATGTGTGTGTGTGTGTGTGTGTGCAGCAGCTGCAGAGACCGCAGGGATGTGTGTTAGATATTTATCAGACTGATCTTTGACTAAAAGAATAATCGCTCTCAGCAGCACCGAGACCCAGACTCCAGCAGCATGGAGAGCAACGGGGAAGAAACGATGCACGAGGACTCATGCTACGTTACTTCAGAGGGGTGATGAGCGTCAGAAGAGGTGGAGCGTCACCAGCATCAGTGGAGCTAAAGACGCATGACTGTGAACTCGTGATGAGATGGAAGCTGCACCGAAGAAAGAGCCGATGGTGGAACACGTAGAAACATAGAAACGTAGAAGAGAGACTCCAAACGTTAAATGATGACCAAACAGAAACGTCCAGACTAAGACGTGCTGACTGCTCTAGAGAGATGCAGCCTCAGAGGAGAACGAAGACGTGATACCAACAGACGGTCGACCACGTACCAACACGAAGTCACCGAGTCGAGCGTCCACACTTTATTACAGTGAAACAAACAGTGATACATATTCAACGTGCACAGGTTCATGTGAGCGCCTCTTCCTCTTGGAGCCTCTCTTCGTTCATCAGTTTCTGTCCGTCCTCTTCGTCTCTCCGCACGTTCGAACCCTGCATCCTCTCCTTGCTGCAGCCATCGTTATTCTGTCAGTGGAACTCCCTGAGGCACAGAGCGATCCCCGGCCCGGGGTCGAGTAGTCCAACAATCAGCTCCTATCTCCTATTCCTATCTCCTATTCCTTGACCTCTGAGTGAAAGGTCACGGGGTTAGGGGATAGTGGATAGGAGAATCCAAAAGGACTTAGGAGAAGAGACTGCGGTACTTTAGAGAATCGACTGCACTTTCTCTATCCCACGTGTTTCTGATGCGCCAGCGGACGTCCTGAATGTGCGTCTGCTGCTGTGGGGTAACCATGGAAACCACAGTTTTCTATCCAGCGGACTACAAACATGGATGTTCAATAAGAACGAGGGACTGCTGTGAACTCATCTGGAGACTCTGCTCCGTGCTCTGATGCTGCTGCTTTGCTTTATGAACGAGGACAACAGAGAAACATATTCTTCAGGACCAAAGCTGGACCTGAGAGAAAGAGGAAAGTAAGCTTCTGCTCGTCCCCCTCTCCCTCCGGTCCACGTTAACACAATGATCCCAACACGTATGATTGATGAACTAAAGATCTTAAATCAATACAGATGTATTTATTATGAACGTTAGTCCTGAACATCTGTCACTGTGTGTATCACCATTCAGACATCTTTAGAAGCTGAACAAACCCCACACAGCTCAGTGAAGACTGAGAGACTTCATTTGATCATTTCAGTGAAAACTAACGTTCATATTTCTCTCTTTATTATAATACTGATGAACGTTCAGAACAAAGCACTTTGTAACTCACCACCTATGTTTAAAATGCTTAATAAGCACCGTAACTTTCATGATATCATTTCTCCTCATAATCGGTTGTTTCCGTGAACGGCCGACTGTTGAGTGACGGCACATGCTGCGGCTGCAATGCATTGTGGGTCAGCATTTTCTTCTCTCCTGCCGGTTAGGGAGGTCCAGTGGTTCCTAAGCTAAAGGAGGCTATAAAGGAAGCTTGAAACCTCCTTTCCTATCATCTAGAGAACCAGCTCTTATCGTGGCTTAGGGGTCATTTCACTCCGTCAGGAAGGTCCTGAGAGAAATGGACTATTCCACCTCAGCCCATAAATTCAGATCAGATTTGGATTTTGGGGAGTTCAAAACCAAACACAGGATTAGGATCACTTTGATATCCGATCAGATCAGGAAATCCAATCCAATTTAATCTGGATCAAATGTTCAATAGTTCAAACCGACAGCACAGGGTTGGATCAGTTTGACTGGATTGTCCTGATCCCCCCAGAGGGCGGGTCTCCAGTGGATTGTCCTGATCCCCTCAGAGGGCGGGTCTCCAGTGGATTGTCCTGATCCCCCCAGAGGGCGGGTCTCCAGTGGATTGTCCTGATCCCACCAGAGGGCGGGTCTCCAGTGGATTGTCCTGATCCCCCCAGAGGGCGGGTCTCCAGTGGATTGTCCTGATCCCCCCAGAGGGCGGGTCTCCAGTGGATTGTCCTGATCCCCCCAGAGGGCGGGTCTCCAGTGGATTGTCCTGATCCCACCAGAGGGCGGGTCTCCAGTGGATTGTCCTGATCCCCCCAGAGGGCGGGTCTCCAGTGGATTGTCCTGATCCCCCCAGAGGGTGGGTCTCCAGTGGATTGTCCTGATCCCCCCAGAGGGTGGGTCTCCAGTGGATTGTCCTGATCCCCCCAGAGGGCGGGTCTCCAGTGGATTGTCCTGATCCCCCCAGAGGGCGGGTCTCCAGTGGATTGTCCTGATCCCCCCAGAGGGTGGGTCTCCAGTGGATTGTCCTGATCCCCCCAGAGGGCGGGTCTCCAGTGGATTGTCCTGATCCCCCCAGAGGGCGGGTCTCCAGTGGATTGTCCTGATCCCCCCAGAGGGCGGGTCTCCAGTGGATTGTCCTGATCCCCCCAGAGGGCGGGTCTCCAGTGATTGTCCTGATCCCCCCAGAGGGCGGGTCTCCAGTAGATTGTCCTGATCCCCACCCAGAGGGGCGGGTCTCCAGTGGATTGTCCTGATCCCCCCAGAGGGCGGGTCTCCAGTGGGATTGTCCTGATCCCCCCAGAGGGCGGGTCTCCAGGGGATTGTCCTGATCCCCCCAGAGGGCGGGTCTCCAGGGGATTGTCCTGATCCCCACCAGAGGGCGGGTCTCCAGTAGATTGTCCTGATCCCCCCAGAGGGCGGGTCTCCAGTAGATTGTCCTGATCCCACCAGGGGGCGGGTCTCCAGTGGATTGTCCTGATCCCCCCAGAGGGCGGGTCTCCAGGGGATTGTCCTGATCCCCCCAGAGGGCGGGTCTCCAGGGGATTGTCCTGATCCCCCCAGAGGGCGGGTCTCCAGTGGATTACAGAGCAACATGTACTGTACCATTTATTTAAATTTAAATGAGATGGTAAAGTCTGTTAACTGAAATAATACACCATGTTTAGCCTTCATGGGAAATCAATTTTATTTTTCATTTTTCCCTCACGTTTGTGGGGCCTGTTTTGTGTTCAACCAAATGTTTATGCTCATAAAAGTATCACAACAAATATGTCAATCACAAATGCAATTTAGATTAAAGTAAAAATATCTTCAACAAAAAAAAAGTCCATCATCTGTCCTCGCCTCGAGATAGAACAGAAGTCTGCAATGTGGTCTTCCTTGTACTACCGTTCATGTCCACCAGATGGCGCTCGGTAGGATTAAAGCACTGATCTGGATCAGGCCGATCCTGAACGGCTTTGACCTCCAGGGACGACATCGGGCCGGCGGTCTGATCCGGATCACAACACGTGGACTTCAAAGTCTGATCGGATCTGACTGAGATGAAACGTGTTGCACTCCTGGCCCAGAGGATGAGATCAACGAGAGGGAGACGGGTCAGCTGACGGGCGGCAGAGGATGATTAAAGTAGAAGACAGTCCTCGGCGTAGAGGGATGTCTTCGCTGAGAGGAAACTGCTCTTTAACGACAGACGTAAAGAATAATAACCACGTCTGCGTTTAGTCTCAGATGTTTCAGTCGTCGTGAACACCGACATTTCAAACAAGGCTTTTATTGTGAAACCTCGAGATCAGCGGATCCCAACCTTTTTCAACTCAGGGCTCAACAGGTTAAGAATCTAAAACATGTTCGCGGCCCACATTCAACCATAAACAATACGAAACAAGCAGACATTGTTATTACACGGTTTAGTTGAATACTTGATTCTGATTGGTCAATTCAGAACATGTGACACGTTGTCAATCCAGTAGTCAAGGACTGTGATGACCATTGCTAAGGACTGTACTGACCGTTGCTAGGACTGTACTGACCGTTGCTAGGACTGTACTGACCGTTGCTAGGACTGTAATGACCGTTGCTAGGACTGTAATGACCGTTGCTAAGACTGTACTGACCGTTGCTAAGGACTGTACTGACCGTTGCTAGAACTGTGATGACCGTTGCTAAGGACTGTACTGACCATTGCTAGGACTGTAATGACCGTTGCTAAGGACTGTAATGACCGTTGCTAAGGACTGTACTGACCGTTGCTAGGGACTGTACTGACCGTTGCTAGGACTGTAATGACCGTTGCTAAGGACTGTACTGACCATTGCTAGGACTGTAATGACCGTTGCTAAGGACTGTAATGACCGTTGCTAAGGACTGTAATGACCGTTGCTAAGGAGGATCAAGAAAGAGAAATAATGAAATGTTTCCACACAAATCATAATGTTTTGCCAATGCCCGGGGGCCGCGGCCCGCAGGCTGGGACCCGCTGCTCTAAAGGAAGTGTGAAAATGTAATATTAAGTGAATTGTTTATTTTTATACTGATTAGTTTCTCGTGTTTTATGGAATTAGGATTGAACACCTTGGACCCCTGCATTACAGAAAGGCTGTTATTGTGAAATGTATTTATATTGTTGACTTTTTATCGATTTTACGTGTTTTATTTGTTCGTTACAATTTATACAATTAAATATACATTTTCTTTTTCTGGTATTTGTGTCTTAAATCATAATAATAGATAACATTTATAAATAACGCCTTTCAAGGGACCCAAGGCCGCTTTACAAGGTAAACAAACAAACAAACAAACAAGAGGGGCAAATGATAAAGTCAAAGTTGAATAAATAGCAGGAGGACTGTGATGGGTTAGGGGTCAAAGGTCATGGTGAACAGACTGTTATGGGTTAGGGGTCAAAGGTCATGGTGAACAGACTGTGATGGGTTAGGGTCAAAGGTCATGGTGAACAGACTGTGATGGGTTAGGGGTCAAAGGTCATGGTGAACAGACTGTGATGGGTTAGGGTCAAAGGTCATGGTGAACAGACTGTGATGGGTTAGGGGTCAAAGGTCATGGTGAACAGACTGTGATGGGTTAGGGGTCAAAGGTCATGGTGAACAGACTGTGATGGGTTAGGGGTCAAAGGTCACGGTGAACAGACTGTTAGGGGTCAAAGGTCATGGTGAACAGACTGTGATGGGTTAGGGTCAAAGGTCACGGTGAACAGACTGTTAGGGGTCAAAGGTCACGGTGAACAGACTGTGATGGGTTAGGGTCAAAGGTCACGGTGAACAGACTGTTAGGGGTCAAAGGTCATGGTGAACAGACTGTTAGGGGTCAAAGGTCATGGTGAACAGACTGTTAGGGGTCAAAGGTCATGGTGGTCACGGTGAACAGACTGTTAGGGGTCAAAGGTCATGGTGAACAGACTGTTAGGGGTCAAAGGTCATGGTGAACAGACTGTTAGGGGTCAAAGGTCATGGTGAACAGACTGTTAGGGGTCAAAGGTCATGGTGAACAGACTGTTAGGGGTCAAAGGTCATGGTGAACAGACTGTTAGGGGTCAAAGGTCACGGTGAACAGGTGAGTTTGAATGAAGACGTCTCAAACTGACTGGTTTTCTTTGTAGTTTCTACGTCAGCGGCTCCATCTCCAGAGTGAGGGGGGGGTCAGAGGGGGGGTCAGAGGTCAGGTCCCTCCTCTCGTAACCAAGCGCCCACATCAGCGTCAGGCTCAGCGCCATGGCAACGATCTGAGCCACGCCCAGCGCAACGCCTAGCAACCGCAACGCCTGCAGAGCGCCGCAACCGCGCACGAAGGAAAACACCCGGGGTCCGCAACCCTGGGGGGATCACACACACACACTCATTACAGGGTCCACCAATCACAGACACACACTCATTACAGGGTCCGCCAATCACAGACACACACTGATTACAGGGTCCGCCAATCACAGACACACACTCATTACAGGGTCCGCCAATCACAGACACACACTGATTACAGGGTCCGCCAATCACAGACACACACTCATTACAGGGTCCACCAATCACAGACACACACTGATTACAGGGTCCACCAATCACAGACACACACTCATTACAGGGTCCACCAATCACACACACACACTCATTACAGGGTCCACCAATCACAGACACACACTGATTACAGGGTCCACCAATCACAGACACACACTGATTACAGGGTCCGCCAATCACAGACACACACATTACAGGGTCCACCAATCACAGACACACACTCATTACAGGGTCCACCAATCACAGACACACACTCATTACAGGGTCCGCCAATCACAGACACACACTCATTACAGGGTCCGCCAATCACAGACACACACTCATTACAGGGTCCGCCAATCACAGACACACACTCATTACAGGGTCCGCCAATCACAGACACACACATTACAGGGTCCACCAATCACAGACACAAACTCATTACAGGGTCCACCAATCACAGACACACACTCATTACAGGGTCCGCCAATCACAGACACACACTGATTACAGGGTCCGCCAATCACAGACACACACATTACAGGGTCCACCAATCACAGACACACACTCATTACAGGGTCCACCAATCACAGACACACACTCATTACAGGGTCCACCAATCACAGACACACACTCATTACAGGGTCCGCCAATCACAGACACACACTCATTACAGGGTCCACCAATCACAGACACACACTGATTACAGGGTCCGCCAATCACAGACACACACTCATTACAGGGTCCGCCAATCACAGACACACACTCATTACAGGGTCCACCAATCACAGACACACACTCATTACAGGGTCCACCAATCACAGACACACACTCATTACAGGGTCCGCCAATCACAGACACACACTGATTACAGGGTCCGCCAATCACAGACACACACATTACAGGGTCCACCAATCACAGACACACACTCATTACAGGGTCCACCAATCACAGACACACACTGATTACAGGGTCCACCAATCACAGACACACACTCATTACAGGGTCCACCAATCACAGACACACACTGATTACAGGGTCCACCAATCACAGACACACACTCATTACAGGGTCCGCCAATCACAGACACACACTGATTACAGGGTCCACCAATCACAGACACACACTCATTACAGGGTCGGCCAATCACAGACACACACTCATTACAGGGTCGGCCAATCACAGACACACACTCATTACAGGGTCCACCAGTCACAGACACACACTGATTACAGGGTCGGCCAATCACAGACACACACTCATTACAGGGTCCGCCAATCACAGACACACACTCATTACAGGGTCCACCAATCACAGACACACACTGATTACAGGGTCCACCAATCACAGACACACACTCATTACAGGGTCCACCAATCACAGACACACACTGATTAAAGAAATAAATAAATAAATACATTCAAACTAAACATCAAACCAATGACGCCTCACCTCCTGGTGCAGGTCGCTGAGGTCGTGCAGGTGGGCGTGGCCTGCACATCCTGGATACTGATTGGAGCAGCATGAGTCAGGGGGCGTGTCCATCTCCGTCATTTCCAGCCAATCAGTGAAGTAGATCACCCCGCAGCACTGGAACTACAGGAGAGAGTCAGAGAGGGTGTGTGTGTGTGTGTGTGTGTGTGTGTGTGTGTGTGTTACCTGTGTCTGGATGCTGTCCCAGGTGTGTGTGTGTGTGTGTGTGTGTGTGTGTGTGTGTGTGTGTGGTACCTGTGTCTGGATGCTGTCCCAGGTGTGTGTGTGTGTGTGTGTGTGTGTGTGGTACCTGTGTCTGGATGCTGTCCCAGGTGTGTGTGTGTGTGTGTGTGTGTGTGTGTGTGTGTTACCTGTGTCTGGATGCTGTCCCAGGTGTGTGTGTGTGTGTGTGTGTGTGTGTTACCTGTGTCTGGATGCTGTCCCAGGTGTGTGTGTGTGTGTGTTACCTGTGTCTGGATGCTGTCCCAGGTGTGTGTGTGTGTGTGTGTGCGTGTGTGTGTGTGTGTGTGTGTGGTACCTGTGTCTGGATGCTGTCCCAGGTGTGTGTGTGTGTGTGTGTGTGTGTGTGGTACCTGTGTGTGGATGCTGTCCCAGGTGTGTGTGTGTGTGTGTGTGTGTGTGTGTGTGTGTGTGGTACCTGTGTCTGGATGCTGTCCCAGGTGTGTGTGTGTGTGTGTGTGTGGTACCTGTGTCTGGATGCTGTCCCAGGTGTGTGTGTGTGTGTGTGTGTGTGTGTGTGTGTGTGTGTGTGGTACCTGTGTCTGGATGCTGTCCCAGGTGTGTGTGTGTGTGTGTGTGTGTGTGTGTGTGTGTTACCTGTGTCTGGATGCTGTCCCAGGTGTGTGTGTGTGTGTGTGTGTGTGTGGTACCTGTGTCTGGATGCTGTCCCAGGTGTGTGTGTGTGTGTGTGTGTGTGTGTGTGTTACCTGTGTCTGGATGCTGTCCCAGGTGTGTGTGTGTGTGTGTGTGTGGTACCTGTGTCTGGATGCTGTCCCAGGTGTGTGTGTGTGTGTGTGTGTGTGTGTGTGTGTGTGTGTGTGTTACCTGTGTCTGGATGCTGTCCCAGGTGTGTGTGTGTGTGTGTGTGTGTGGTACCTGTGTCTGGATGCTGTCCCAGGTGTGTGTGTGTGTGTGTGTGTGTGTGTTACCTGTGTCTGGATGCTGTCCCAGGTGTGTGTGTGTGTGTGTGTGTGTGTGTGTGTGTGTGTGTGGTACCTGTGTCTGGATGCTGTCCCAGGTGTGTGTGTGTGTGTGGTACCTGTGTCTGGATGCTGTCCCAGGTGTGTGTGTGTGTGTGTGTGTGTGTGTGTGTGTGTGTGTGTGGTACCTGTGTCTGGATGCTGTCCCAGGTGTGTGTGTGTGTGTGTGTGTGGTACCTGTGTCTGGATGCTGTCCCAGGTGTGTGTGTGTGTGTGTGTGTGTGTGTGTGTGTGTGTGTGTGTGTGTGTGTGTGTGTGTGTGGTACCTGTGTCTGGATGCTGTCCCAGGTGTGTGTGTGTGTGTGTGTTACCTGTGTCTGGATGCTGTCCCAGGTGTGTGTGTGTGTGTGTGTGTGTGTGTGTGTGTGGTACC
>CM070444.1:28278027-28288027 GCA_036324595.1 Champsocephalus gunnari
CACACACACACACACACACACACACAGATCAGTTTCGGCGGCCTGTAAATAACCCTCAGAATGTGAGGCTCGCTCTGTGGCCTACTTTCCTTTAGCTCAGCCTTAATATAACACATCATATAAGGTTTACACAACAACAACAAACAAACAAACAAACAGTAAATACACATAATAAATAACAACAGGAAATGGGTAGAGAGAGGACTGAAAGCATCACCGTGGGAACGGGCAGTGAAGGTTTTAAACTAAGGGAGTGTTCGCGCTTATGATGAAGCGCGTGACCTTTGACCTTCCAGCGGAGCGGAGCCTAGCAACACGTGTTCCCACGAGGACAGCACACAGCTGGAACACGCGGGTCAATCACGTGTCACATGATCATTCGTAATATCGTCCTCACCCAGAAGAGCAGGTTGAGCGCGTACAGGAGCACGCGCGCACACCTCACCGCGTCCCGCCGAGCCATCTGCTCACGTGGACCACCATCACCCCCGAACGCACCTGGAAACACACCTGTCCTGTTCTCGGAGCAGCTCGGGGTTTCCCGGGGACTGTTCCAGAACAACAGGTGGAGAGTAGAGACTGATAGTCCAGACCCTCAGTCGGAGTTCACGCGGGAGCACATCAGACAACACTACAAAGGGTCAAGCAGCTCCAGCCGTCCATACACTCCCCCAAAGTGCACGTGCACCCGCAGTCCTGACCCTCCTCGCGCGTCTCGGGTCTGCTGTCTGAGGGGTGGTCTTCTTCTTCTTCTTCTTCTTCTTCTTCTTCTTCTTCTTCTTCTTCTTCACTAATTAAATGCGTACAGCAGCAGCAGACCCCACAGAGGAATGTGTCCGCCTCCAGGGTCGGCTGTGTGTGTGCGCGCGCGTGTGTGTGAGAGAGAGAGAGAGTATAGTGTTGTGGGGAAGAAGACACACACATCACACATGCCTCTGGTGGCAGGAACACACGCACACACACATGGACATGTTGAATAGTATGTGGAAAGTGTCTTAGCAGCGGCCACATAGTATGTCCACACTTTCTAATTAATACATTTTATTCTTATATTCTTATTATTTGTTGCGGGTATGTTCCATACTATCTGTGTTTCTGTCTCATTGTGTTGCTTCTCTGGCGCTTACATGTCTCTACGGGGTGAATAAAGGTCCATTTGATATCCTTTTATCTCATTCTGATTCTGAAAAACACATGTAACCGTGTTAAACTCCAACTCCCATGAGCCACCTGTCCTCAGAACGTAAAAGAACGTCTCTGCGTAGGTTTCAACCAATGACAACACGGGCAGCCGGTGACGTCACGTCTCTGACCTGGTATTGTTTTCTCAGACAGACAGTGACGGCGCCATATTGGAGAAAAACAACCCGTTCGTTAAAACGAGAAAACCTTCTAACCGCCGCCATGTTGTACCTCGAGGATTACCTGGAGAGTGAGTGCGGGGTTATAACTAATCATTCCCGGGCTTAGAAGCGGGTTTTAGGCTTTAAATCGGTGTGTATATCCCGCTCCGTTAGCCGTTAGCTTAGCGCGCTAACTGTTAGCCTAGCATCTATTGTGTCTTTTTTTTATCTTCATGCGTCATCATTTCCCCGTCAACGAGATTTAGTCAATCTGCACGGGATTTTGCTTTTCTATGAACCCACCGTATCTGAGTTTATCTGTTTAGCTTCTGTTTGTTTGGACTTATTATTGTTGTTGTTATTATTATTATTATTATTATTAATATTCATGTTGTTTATTTTGAGACTTCCGGTCCCTCAGTGCTTCCGGTTTTATTTTGAAATGTACTTTCTCTTCGTGTCTTGTTCTACTTCCTTTCCTCTGTTGACACACACAGTTATACACACACACACACACACACACACACACACACACCACACACAGTGATGACAGTGACTCAAGTATTTGTTGTTTATTTGTATGAATGTGTTGTGTTTTTGTTGTTCATTTATTTAGATGTCTTCAGTGTGTGTGAGACAGGATATCAGTGTGTGTATTATTAGAGATCTGCAGCTGTGCTCTGATTGGCCGGTTTCTCACACTATACTTACATAATTAATTATTTACAGTGAGATATTTTACATGCTAAGTGTTCTACTGTCTTACACTCTCTCACACACACACACACACACATCGTGAGATACACTTCATGCTAACTCTCTCCTCGGTGATCGAGCAGCTACACACACACACACACACACACACACACACACACACACAGTGCTAACTCTCTCTCTCTCCTCAGTGATCGAGCAGCTCCCCATCGACCTGAGGGACCGCTTCACAGAGATGAGGGAGATGGACCTGCAGGTTCAGAGTGAGTACCTGATGCAGGGGAGCCGGGGGGGCACCGAGAGGCGGCTACATCTGTAGCGTCTACACCTGTAGCGTCTACACCTGTAGCGTCACACCTGTAGCGTCTACACCTGTAGCATCAACACCTGTAGCGTCTACACCTGTAGCATCACGCACTGAGAGGCGGCTACACCTGTAGCGTCTACACCTGTAGCATCACGCACTGAGAGGCGGCTACACCTGTAGCGTCTACACCTGTAGCATCACGCACTGAGAGGCGGCTACACCTGTAGCGTCTACACCTGTAGCATCACGCACTGAGAGGCGGCTACACCTGTAGCGTCTACACCTGTAGCGGCTACACCTGTAGCGTCTACACCTGTAGCGTCTACACCTGTAGCATCTTCTCCTGGTGTATCTGGAGCTCCTCTCCCACCACCTGCCCCCACACACACACACACACACACACACACACACACTCACACTCACACTCACACACACACACGGCCAGGCTCTGTTCCTCACTGATATGATATTGATCCCTCCAGACGCCACGGACCAGCTGGAGCAGAAAGTCATCGAGTTCTTCGTCAACGCCAAGAAGAACAAACCGGAGTGGAGAGAGGAGCAGATGGAGGTCATCAAGAAGGTCAGAGACCCGCCTCACACACACCTTAGACCCGCCTCACACACACACACCTTAGACCCGCCTCACACACACACACCTTCAAACCCGCCTCACACACACACACACACCTTAAACCCGCCTCACACACACACCTTAGACCCGCCTCACACACACACCTTCAAACCCGCCTCACACACACACCTTAAACCCGCCTCACACACACACACACCTTAGACCCGCCTCACACACACCTTAAACCCGCCTCACACACACACCTTAAACCCGCCTCACACACACACCTTAGACCCGCCTCACACACACACACCTTCAAACCCGCCTCACACACACACACCTTCAAACCCGCCTCACACACACACCTTAGACCCGCCTCACACACACACACCTTAGACCCGCCTCACACACACACACACACCTTAGACCCGCCTCACACACACCTTAAACCCGCCTCACACACACACACCTTAAACCCGCCTCACACACACACACCTTAGACCTGCCTCACACACACACACCTTAGACCCGCCTCACACACACCTTAAACCCGCCTCTCACACACACACCTTCAAACCCGCCTCACACACACCTTAGACCCGCCTCACACACACACCTTAGACCCGCCTCACACACACACACCTTAGACCCGCCTCACACACACACACCTTTAAACCCGCCTCACACACACCTTAAACCCGCCTCACACACACACACCTTCAAACCTGCCTCACACACACACACCTTAGACCCGCCTCACACACACACATCTTAAACCCGCCTCACACACACACATCTTAAACCCGCCTCACACACACCCTAACCCCGCCTCACACACTCCTCCTCTCTCCTAACCCCGCCTCACACACTCCTCCTCTCTCCTAACCCGCCTCACACACTCCTCCTCTCTCCTAACCCGCCTCACACACACACTCCTCCTCTCTCCTAACCCGCCTCACACACTCCTCCTCTCTCCTAACCCCGCCTCACACACTCCTCCTCTCTCCTAACCCGCCTCACACACACACTCCTCCTCTCTCCTAACCCGCCTCACACACTCCTCCTCTCTCCTAACCCGCCTCACCACCCTCCTCTCCTAACCCCCTCACACACACACTCCTCCTCTCTCCTAACCTGCCTCACACACTCCTCCTCTCTCCTAACCCGCCTCACACACACACTCCTCCTCTCTCCTAACCCGCCTCACACACTCCTCCTCTCTCCTAACCCCGCCTCACACACACACCCTCCTCTCTCCTAACCCGCCTCACACACTCCTCCTCTCTCCTAACCCGCCTCACACACTCCTCCTCTCTCCTAACCTGCCTCACACACTCCTCTCTCCTAACCCGCCTCACACTCCTCCTCTCTCCTAACCCGCCTCACACACACACTCCTCCTCTCTCCTAACCCGCCTCACACACTCCTCCTCTCTCCTAACCCCACCTCACACACACACTCCTCCTCTCTCCTAACCCGCCTCACACACTCCTCCTCTCTCCTAACCCCGCCTCACTCCTCCTCTCTCCTAACCCCGCCTCACACACTCCTCCTCTCTCCTAACCTGCCTCACACACTCCTCCTCTCTCCTAACCCGCCTCACACACTCCTCCTCTCTCCTAACCTGCCTCACACACTCCTCCTCTCTCCTACCCCGCCCGACAGGTGAACCTGCAGCGGCCGGTCCTCTCCGGCCGCTCACACAGAGTCTGATCTTTATTCCTATGTGTTTCAGGATTATTACAAAGCTCTGGAGGACGCGGACGAGAAGGTGCAGCTGGCCAATCAGATCTACGATCTGGTGAGTGGGGAAACTCTTCAGTGATAATGTACTTAGTCTCAGGGAGAGAAGCTGGTTCTGGTCGTCCAGGGGGTCCGCGGGTCTTCAGAGTATAAAGGGCGTTTCCCAAGGTGTCCCATGTTGCAGCTTATTCCAGTGAGTATCTGAAGGGTCCGGAGAGGTTCTGCAGTCTGCCTGCATGTAGTCACGGCGTAGGTCTGCAGTGGGCATCCCGTTGGACGTCCTCTGAACAGGACATCGCCCGCTCACCGCTTGATAGCGCGAAGCTCCGTTTACGCCGCTTGTTGAACAACATCGTTACGGGGAAATGCAAGTCTGCGTCCAAATGGCTGGAAGATCAGGAGGAAGGACTATCAGTACTGCATGTAGTCAATGTGAGGTGAAGTGTGTCGCCATGGGTAACCGGTTAGAACTCAAGTGGAGGTGAAGTCTTAACGTGTACGGAAAGGGTCTTGAAAGGCGTTCCATGTGAGTTCAGGACTCCCGCATCGACCCTGATACATGTAAACAAACATTGTTTGGTTAAATGAGATGTTAGTATTAATCTAAATCTGTCCCTGGTGTTGCAGTACGTGTTGTTGCCTGCAGCCTCCAGCAGAGGGCAGTCTTCGTCCCTCTGTTTGTCCGGACTCATCTGTTCATCTTGTTCTTAAATCGGTTTCTTCTGAGTTTACGATGTGATCCTCCGCCCAGGTGGACCGGCACCTGCGTAAACTGGACCAGGAGCTGGCCAAGTTCAAGATGGAGCTGGAGGCAGACAACGCGGGCATCACGGAGATCCTGGAGAGACGTCAGTGTACCTCCGGATAGATTTATATCACGTTATATCTCCTGGTGTCTAACGTCCTGTGGTCTCTGTGCAGGGTCTCTGGAGATGGACAGCCCGTCTCAGCCCGTCAACAACCACCACGCCCACTCACACACCGCCACAGAGAGTGAGTCTAACTCTGTATTACAGGGGTCAGCTGTAGAGCCATGGCACTACGCTGGGTCTTAAAATGAAAGAGTTTTCACGATACTTCCACTACTTCCACTTTAATCTAAAAATAATTGTGTGTGTGTGTGTGTGTGTGTGTGTGTGTGTGTGTGTGTGTGTGGTGTGTGTGTGTGTGTGTGTGTGTGTGTGTGTGTGTGTGTGGTGTGTGTGTGTGTGTGTGTGTGTGTGTGTGTGTGTGTGTGTGTGTGTGTGTGTGTGTGTGTGTGTGTGTGTGTGTGTGTGTGTGTGTGTGTGTGTGTGTGTGTGTGTGTGTGTGTGTGTGTGTGTGTGTGTGTGTGTGTGTGTGTGTTGCAGAGAGGAAGCACAGCGCCCCGGCTCATCACACCACAGAACACGTTCCAGAGAAGAAGTTCAAGTCTGAGGCTCTGCTGTCCACGCTGACCTGCGATGCCTCCAAGGAGAACACTCCAGGTACACACACACCTCCTCCAGGTAACACACACACCTCCACCAGGTACACACACACATTTACTCTCACCACACACACTAAACCACACACTCGCCAGTTGTACACCTCAGTGTAGTGTGCTCCTGTGTGTAGTGTGTGTTGTGCTGTAACCTCTAACAGGTGTTCTCTCGGTGTCCTCCTCAGGTTGCCGTAGCAACATCACCTCCGGCTCCACCCCCAGCAGCAGTGTCTACAGTGTGACCCCCCCCCAGCCGCTCTACAGCTCTCTGCCTGCAGGACCTGGAGCTGTGGGGGCCATCAGCCTCGCTGCTGCCCAGGCCGTGCAGGCCACCGCTCAGGTAACACTCACCTGTATAGACACACAGGTAACACTCACCTGTATAGACAGGTAACACTCACCTGTATAGACACACAGGTAACACTCACCTGTATAGACACACAGGTAACACTCACCTGTATAGACACACAGGTAACACTCACCTGGATAGACACACAGGTAACACTCACCTGTATAGACACACAGGTAACACTCACCTGTATAGACACACAGGTAACACTCACCTTTATAGACACACAGGTAACACTCACCTGTATAGACACACAGGTAACACTCACCTGTATAGACACACAGGTAACACTCACCTGTATAGACACACAGGTAACACTCACCTGTATAGACACACAGGTAACACTCACCTGTATAGACACACAGGTAACACTCACCTGTATAGACACACAGGTAACACTCACCTGTATAGACACACAGGTAACACTCACCTGTATAGACACACAGGTAACACTCACCTGTATAGACACACAGGTAACACTCACCTGTATAGACAGGTAACACTCACCTGTATAGACACGCAGGTAACACTCACCTGTATAGACACGCAGGTAACACTCACCTGTATAGACACACAGGTAACACTCACCTGTATAGACAGGTAACACTCACCTGTATAGACACACAGGTAACACTCACCTGTATAGACACACAGGTAACACTCACCTGTATAGACACACAGGTAACACTCACCTGTATAGACAGGTAACACTCACCTGTATAGACACACAGGTAACACTCACCTGTATAGACACACAGGTAACACTCACCTGTATAGACACGCAGGTAACACTCACCTGTATAGACACACAGGTAACACTCACCTGTATAGACAGGTAACACTCACCTGTATAGACACGCAGGTAACACTCACCTGTATAGACACACCGGTAACACTCACCTGTATAGACAGGTAACACTCACCTGTATAGACAGGTAACACTCACCTGTATAGACACACAGGTAACACTCACCTGTATAGACAGGTAACACTCACCTGTATAGACACACAGGTAACACTCACCTGTATAGACACACAGGTAACACTCACCTGTATAGACACACAGGTAACACTCACCTGTATAGACACACAGGTAACACTCACCTGTATAGACACACAGGTAACACTCACCTGTATAGACAGGTAACACTCACCTGTATAGACACACAGGTAACACTCACCTGTATAGACAGGTAACACTCACCTGTATAGACACACAGGTAACACTCACCTGTATAGACACACAGGTAACACTCACCTGTATAGACACACAGGTAACACTCACCTGTATAGACACACAGTAACACTCACCTGTATAGACACACAGGTAACACTCACCTGTACAGACACACAGGTAACACTCACCTGTATAGACACACAGGTAACACTCACCTGTACAGACACACAGGTAACACTCACCTGTATAGACAGGTAACACTCACCTGTATAGACACACAGGTAACACTCACCTGTATAGACACACAGGTAACACTCACCTGTATAGACACACAGGTAACACTCACCTGTATAGACAGGTAACACTCACCTGTATAGACACACAGGTAACACTCACCTGTATAGACACACAGCTAACACTCACCTGTACAGACACACAGGTAACACTCACCTGTATAGACACACAGGTAACACTCACCTGTACAGACACACAGGTAACACTCACCTGTATAGACAGGTAACACTCACCTGTATAGACACACAGGTAACACTCACCTGTATAGACACACAGGTAACACTCACCTGTACAGACACACAGGTAACACTCACCTGTATAGACACACAGGTAACACTCACCTGTACAGACACACAGGTAACACTCACCTGTATAGACACACAGGTAACACTCACCTGTATAGACAGGTAACACTCACCTGTATAGACACACACATAGATATGTGCTCTCATGCTAAGCTAACGTGCTGCTATATGCTATCATGCTAAGCTAACGTGTGTCCCCAGATGAAGGATGGGCGCAGGACGTCGTCGTTGAAGGCGAGCTACGAGGCGATCAAGAACACAGACTTCCAGCTGAGCCGAGAGTTCTCCCTGAGCCGAGAGAACCCCGGGTTCTCCTCCTCCGCGCTCGCTAGCACGCTCACCAGCACCCTCACTCCCTCGCCTGCCGCTGACTCCAGGGGGCGCAAGTCCAAGTGAGGAACACACCTGTACACACACGCCTGTACACAGATACCTGTACACACACCTATACACACACACATGTACACACACACACACCTATATACACACACACACCTATACACACACACACCTATATACACACACACACACCACACCTGTACACACACCTGTACACAGACACACACACCTGTACACACCAGAGTTCCCGTTAGCCGGTAATTACCGGACTATGACCGGTAAAATATGCTGAAGACCGGCAACTCTCAATCTCTCCCGTCCCCTTGGCGCCAGCTGCGCCGCGGATGTGACGGACAGGAAGAGTCCGTTCTAATGTCCATCACTCCCGGCCCGTCTGAAGCTCGACCAACAACCAATCACATCTCCCGCCCCGGACACACAAGCAGCGGTTTGATTGGCTAGCGCTTGTACTGGCATACGGTTCGATTGGCTGACGCTTCCGTCGAAGCTTCAAAAGTAGAACATTGCTCTACTTTTGAAGCGAGCAACGCTTCGCTCCCACAATGCAGTTTGGCGAAGCGTTGAAGCGTCGACGCACGCCGCCGTGTGGACGGGCCGTTAATGTGGAGAGAGAGATGTCCTGGATGGGTTGATCGTGCGTTGATCTGTTGGTAATGCCTGGGGGTTCCGGTGGGCATGTAAACAAATGCATTATGCTGCGCTATACTTTGTGGCCTCATCCGGTTGCTTAGCGACACTTATTGTGTAGGTGTCTTTTAATAAGCAGGTAGTCATATCATTAGCTAGAGCTAGCTGCATCTGATCGATATGGACATGAACGCGAGTGAAGTCTAATCTGACGGGAGAGAGGGCGCTCCGTTTATTATTCCCGTGTTATTGTAATTACGGTTCACGTTTGAATAATGTAGTTAATCTATAATTAGTTTGTTTAATATCGAATCATATCAATTAGTTTTAAAGCTCAATAAATAACAAAGAAGACCTTTGACGGCACTTTTCTCATTTTGCCTGAAGATTTAACCTTTAACGGACACGTTGAAAATTCTAGCGGAAACTCTGGTACACACACACACACACACACACCTGTACACACACACACACACACACACCTGTACACACACACACACACACACCTGTACAACTGCCACAGCTCCACCACTGTTATATTAACTCCTCCTCTTTCCCCCAGAAGCAGCATCAAGTCGTCCAATCACCAGTCGTCTTCCTCCTCCTCTTCCTCCTCGCTCTCCTCCTGCTCCTCTTCCTCGGCGCTGGCTCAGGAACTTTCCCAGCATGCATCAGCGCTGCCGGAGGCCGAGGCCAACAGCCAGGTGGACTGGACCTACGACCCCAACGAGCCCCGATACTGCAT
>CM070444.1:28293027-28313027 GCA_036324595.1 Champsocephalus gunnari
GTGTGTGTGTGTGTGTGTGTGTGTGTGTGTGTGTGTGTGTGTGTGTGTGGTGTGTGTGTGTGTGTGTGTGTGTGTGTGTGTGTGTGTGTGTAAGAGGAGGTCTGGAGGCAGCTCTCCTCCTGGATCTAACTGAAACCAGATGGTCTCCTCCACGCGTTTTTTCCGCTCCTCTGACCTCTGCAGTCTCGATTAGACCGGAGGAGTGTGTGCGTGTGTGTGCGCGCGCAGTTAGCAGGGATAATTAGAGACTCGTTAAAGCGCAGGATCGGGAGCAGATGCAGTTCGGAGGAAACCAAGCGAGCAGCGAAGTGTATGAAACTGGTTTTTTAAACTTTTAAAATCAGGTATTTCCTGCGCGAGCGGATCCTCCTGAACTCCGCGGGGAGAACCACGCGTTCACAGCGGGAGTATGAGACTCGGTTCTGACTCACATGGACCTTCAGAACTTCTGCCTGGATAGAATTACCCGACAGGCTCTATTTCCTCTGGCTCCATCACTGCCAACGCAGCGTCTGTCGGAAAAACGCTTGGAGAATATTTGTGGTTTTACAACTTCGGTTAAAACTTCTTGTGACTCATATGGATCAAACCGTGGACTCCGTTTGGATCTAAACACCAAAAAGTAGGTTTATTTTATTTAAACAAACTTCTGTTTGTGGATCCATCCGCTGCGCTCGGAGCGTCCTTAAGAAATAGACCTTTCTAACTTTCTATTCCTTTTTTTATTCTAGTTTTTCGGAACTATAACATAATTCACGAATGTTTTCTAACTCATTAATCCAGTTATCTCCTCTTAAAGGATGTTTCTGTTTTAATAACACGCTTCTCTGTGACGCTCCGCTGCGCGCACCGCGTTCGCCTGAAGATAATCATGTTTTAAACCTGGATCTGGGTTTATGTAAGTTTCTTAAACATTTAACACGAGGTAAGACTTTTTCCTGACTGATATGGACCCACTTGCAAATTCGGCTTGGGTCTTATTACCCAAAAACCAATTCATATTTTTAACAATCTTCTCTTTGTGGATCCATCCGCTGCGCACGGAGCGTCCTGCTTAAGAAATAGTGCGTATAACGTTCTATTCCTTTTTATTCTAGTTTTCCGGATCTTTCACACGAGGCAACACTTTGTTCAGACTCATATCGACCCTGTAGTGAACTCGGCTCGGATACAGTCCAGAAAAGTCTCCAGGTAAGCCCTGAGGCGGGCTGGACTCCACCTGATGAACCCCTCTGCTCCACAGGTGAGGAGGAGAGGAATGTAAAGCGTCACCGATGCGGACCCATCGGTCGGTTCCTCCTTCCCCCCCTCCGGTTCATTCGGTTCCGGTTCTGCTCCGGCCCGGTTCTGCTGCTGCTGCTCGGGCTCTGTGTGTTCCTGCAGACCCGGACCCGGTTCCTCTCCGGACCCGAGGAGGAGGTTCTGCTGGAGTCCCTGCAGGTGAGCTGGGAACCAGTCAGGCACAGAACAACACTAACGGGTTTCAAAGGTCCCGTGTGTGTGTGTGTGTGTGTGTGTGTGTGTGTGTGTGTGTGTGTGTGTGTGTGTGTGTGTGTGTGTGTGTGTGTGTGTGTGTGTGTGTGTGTGTGTGTGTGTGTGTGTGGTGTGTGTGTGTGTGTGTGTGTGTGTGTGTGTGTGTGTGTGTGTGTGGTGTGTGTGTGTGTGTGTGTGTGTGTGTGTGTGTGTGTGTGTGTGTGGTGTGTGTGTGTGTGTGTGTGTGGTGTGTGTGTGTGTGTGTGTGTGTGTGTGTGTGTGTGTGTGTGTGTGTGTGTGTGTGTGTGTGTGTGTGTGGAGCTCCACGGATTGGTCCATTTGGGCCTGGGTATGTGACGTCACTTAGTACCAGGAAGTAAACAATGGAAAGAGAGAAATGGCCCGTCCACACGGCGGCGTGCGTTGGCGCTTCACTTTGGATCGGGTGACGTCACTTTTCTCCGAACTGCATCGTGGGAAGTGAAGCAGAGCAATGTTCAGCGTCTGAAGCTGCGGTGGAAGCGTCAGCCAATCAGAGCGCGGGTGAGCTGGGAGAGACAGACCGCACGTCATTTCCATATTCCAAAAGATGGAGGAGAAATGATCGTAGCGGGAATCCCCGGACTCATGCCATCAGTCCGCTCAGCTGCCGGACACAACCCGGAGGGGCCAGGCATGGGGGAGGAGCCAGGCATGGGGGAGGAGCCAGGCATGGGGGAGTTTACATCCAGTGTACTTCGTAAACTGGATGTCGGGGGCGGGACATTCATGTGATTGGTTGTTGGTCGCGTTGCTAGCGAGAACTCTCCAAGCGTCAGCGGGCTCGTGACTCTGCAGACCGGTTACAAGCGGAAGCTACAGAACACAAGGTCACGGGTCAGAGCCGGGGAGGCAGGACGTGGGACCTTTAACATCCTGTCAGACTACGGGGTCACTGAGACCGAGGGGTGGACCAATCACATCGCAGCGTGTCTTAAGCATGTGTTGGAGGTATTTTACGTGTGTCCCTGAAACACATATAGAAGAATATTTAGGACGTCAATCAAACGGTTAACTTTACTGACGGCATGTAAAAGGGACAAACACACACACACACACACACACACCGGAGGATCACATCCAGTGTGTGTGTGTGTGTGTGTTGGTTTTATTTTACGACAGCAGTAATAATCTTCAGGCTGTTTCGAGGAGACACACTCTTTATGAAGATGTGTGTGACGAGAGGTCATGTGACGAGAGGTCATGTGACGAGAGGTCATGTGATGAGAGGCCTCGTGCAATGAGAGCTCGTTAGTGTCTGTTTGTGGAGACGGAGGCACTGAGGCATGCTGGGAAATATAATATATACGTTAGAGTGGATGAAGTGCTTAAAGGCTCTCAGTTCTTTGGCTTTGTTGAAACGGGTTATAAAGGATTCATCTGCTCCGCGTGGAACCGCAGCGGCTCCGCGTGGAACCGCAGCGGCTCCGCGTGGAACCGCAGCGGCTCCGCGTGGAACCGCATCGGCTCCGCGTGGAACCGCATCGGCTCCGCGTGGAACCGCAGCGGCTCCGCGTGGAACCGCAGCGGCTCCGCGTGGAACCGCAGCGGCTCCGCGTGGAACCGCAGCGGCTCCGCGTGGAACCGCAGCGGCTCCGCGTGGAACCGCAGCGGCTCCGCGTGGAACCACAGCAGCGTCCAGCCGTGCAGTGGGTGGTCTGAGAGCTGCCTCTCTGAAAGGTCCCATGTGCTCACTCTGATGGGCCGTCTTCTGAGTGGTTACACATCACTAATGGTGTTCCTCAAGGCTCTGTTTCAGGCCCACTTTTATTCTCCATCTACATCAACAGCTTAGGTGAACATGTATATGTGATATGACTTGATGCTTTAAACTCCGCACGCTGAGCTCTGATTGGTCAGCAGGCGGTGCTTTCACTGAGTTGAGCTCTTAGCCTGCAGCCTAACCTGCTCCGGAGCTAGTTAGCCGCTCAGCATCCGTTACCATGGAGATCTAGCCGCTAAAAAGAGAGCCAGCTTCGTAGGACCGGAGACCCCGAGTCACCCTGAAGTTAGCCGCTACGAGAACATCCGGCTTCGTGGTCCAGGCCTCTGGTCTCACAGACGATGCTTCAGTGATGGTTCAGGTTCTCTGTCAGAGGCTGGATATTTGATTCATTAGTATTTCTCCCTCTGTGCTCCTCAGACGAGGGTCTCTCCTCGGACGGGGGTCTCTCCTCGGACGGGGGTCTCTCCTCGGACGGGGGTCTCTCCTCAGGCGGGGGTCTCTCCTCGGACGAGGGTCTCTCCTCAGGCGGGGGTCTCTCCTCGGACAGGGGTCTCTCCTCGGACGGGGGTCCGCTCCAGACTCACGGCTCTGGTTCTGACGGGTCTGCACCCCCCCTCCGACCCGGAGCTGCAGCAGGTCCTCAGGGTCCTAAAGGAGCTCAGGTTCACTGTGACCAGCAGAGCCTACGCTGAGACCAGCAACACACTGAGGACAGGTACACACACACACACACACACACACACACACACACACACACACACACACACACACACACACACACACACACACACACACACACACTGAGGACAGGTACACACACACACACACACACACACTGAGGACAGGTACACACACACACACACACACACACACACACACACACACACACACACTGAGGACAGGTACACACACACACACACACACACACACTGAGGACAGGTACACACACACACACACACACACACACACACACACACACACACACACACACTGAGGACAGGTACACACACACACACACACACACACACACACACACACACACACACTGAGGACAGGTACACACACACACATACGCACACGCACACACACACACACCCTAACCCTTACCAAGTCTTCACCCTAAAATGAATGACTCCCCTTATGGGGACCTCCATTTTGTCCCCATAAGGGAGGCGAGTCCCTACACGTGACTGTGTAAACAGATATAGGTCTCCACACACACACACACACACACACACACACACACACACACTGTGCTTACAGAGCAGGGTGGAGACTTCCTGTCAGCTGCAGGGTGGGGGGAGCTGGCACGGGACCACGTCCCATCATTTCTATATTTAAAGCCACATTCACCCCCAGTGTGTTCAGTATCTCCTGAAGTATTTAAACACACGCTGGACCCCTGCTGTGAGGGGCAGGTGTGTGTGAGCAGATGATTGACAGCTGGGCAAACAGAGGGGGGCGGGGCCTGTAGCAGGCAACACTACATAGGAACAAGAGGGGGAATAAAGTGAAGCTACAACTCTGTTAAATCCACTCTGTTGGAAACAGAACGACAGATCAATGACTTCTGTGTGTGTGTGTGTGTGTGTGTGTGTGTGTGTGTGTGTGTGTGTGTGTGTGTGTGTGTGTGTGTGTGTGTGTGTGTGTGTGTGTGTGTGTGTGTGTGTGTGTGTGTGTGGTGTGTGTGTGTGTGTGTGTGTGTGTGTGTGTGTGTGTGTGTGTGTGTGTGTGTGTGTGTGTGTGTGTGTGTGTGTGTGTGTGTGTGTGTGTGTGTGTGTGTGTGTGTGTGTATCACACATCACATTGTACAATTGTGTTGGAGTGCTAGCCAATAGGAGTGTTCCATAGTGATGTCACTAAGGTGTCTGTCTCCATGGTTACAGGTGTGACTGGGTGGAGCCTGGTGATGTGTCTCAGCACTTCAGAGAGGAGCTGCCTGCGGAGGATGTCCTTCACTCACCTGACAGCCAATCAGAAGGTGAGACTCACCTGTACACTCACCTGAGTGCCAATCAGAGGGTGTGACTCACCTGTACACTCACCTGAGAGCCAATCAGAAGGTGAGACTCACCTGTACACTCACCTGAGAGCCAATCAGAGGGTGAGACTCACCTGTACACTCACCTGACAGCCAATCAGAGGGTGAGACTCACCTCTAGTATCACCTGTAGACTCACCTCTAGTCTCACCTGTGGTCTCACCTGTAGTCTCACCTGTAGACTCACCTGTAGTCTCACCTGTAGACTCACCTCTAGTATCACCTGTAGACTCACCTCTAGTCTCACCTGTAGTCTCACCTGTAGACTCACCTGTAGTCTCACCTGTAGTCTCACCTCTAGTCTCACCTGTAGACTCACCTCTAGTCTCACCTGTAGTCTCACCTGTAGACTCACCTGTAGACTCACCTGTAGAGTCACCTGTAGTCTCACCTGTAGTCTCACCTGTAGACTCACCTGTAGACTCACCTCTAGTCTCACCTCTAGTCTCACCTGTAGTCTCACCTGTAGACTCACCTGTAGACTCACCTGTAGTCTCACCTCTAGTCTCACCTGTAGACTCACCTGTAGTTTCACCTGTAGACTCACCTGTAGTCTCACCTCTAGTCTCACCTGTAGACTCACCTGTAGACTCACCTGTAGACTCACCTGTAGTCTCACCTCTAGTCTCACCTGTAGACTCACCTGTAGACTCACCTGTAGACTCACCTGTAGTCTGACCTGTAGACTCACCTGTAGTCTCACCTGTAGACTCACCTGTAGTCTCACCTGTGGTCTCACCTGTAGACTCACCTGTAGTCTCACCTGTGGTCTCCCCTGTAGACTCACCTGTAGACTCACCTGTAGACTCACCTGTAGTCTCACCTGTAGTCTCACCTCTAGTCTCACCTGTAGTCTCACCTGTAGTCTGACCTGTAGTCTCACCTGTAGACTCACCTCTAGTCTCACCTGTAGTCTCACCTTTGGTCTCACCTCTGGTCTCACCTGTAGACTCACCTGTAGTCTCACCTGTAGTCTCACCTGTAGACTCACCTGTAGTCTCACCTGTAGTCTCACCTCTAGTCTCACCTGTAGACTCACCTGTGGTCTCACCTCTAGTCTCACCTGTAGACTCACCTGTAGTCTCACCTGTAGTCTCACCTCTAGTCTCACCTGTAGTCTCACCTGTAGTCTCACCTGTAGTCTGACCTGTAGTCTCACCTGTAGACTCACCTCTAGTCTCACCTGTGGTCTCACCTGTAGTCTCACCTGTAGACTCACCTGTAGTCTCACCTGTAGTCTCACCTCTAGTCTCACCTGTAGACTCACCTGTGGTCTCACCTCTAGTCTCACCTGTAGACTCACCTGTAGTCTCACCTGTAGACTCACCTCTAGTCTCACCTGTAGTCTCACCTGTAGTCTCACCTGTAGTCTCACCTCTAGTCTCACCTCTAGACTCACCTGTAGTCTCACCTGTAGACTCACCTCTAGTCTCACCTGTAGTCTCACCTGTAGACTCACCTGTGGTCTCACCTGTAGTCTCACCTGTAGACTCACCTGTAGTCTCACCTGTAGACTCACCTGTAGTCTCACCTGTGGTCTCACCTGTGGTCTCACCTGTGGTCTCACCTGTGGTCTCACCTGTAGTCTCACCTGTAGACTCACCTGTGGTCTCACCTGTGGTCTCACCTGTGGTCTCACCTGTGGACTCACCTGTAGACTCACCTCTAGTCTCACCTCTAGTCTCACCTGTAGACTCACCTGTAGACTTACCTCTAGTCTCACCTCTAGTCTCACCTGTAGACTCACCTGTAGTCTCACCTGTGGTCTCACCTGTAGACTCACCTGTAGACTCACCTGTGGTCTCACCTTTAGTCTCACCTGTAGTCTCACCTGTAGACTCACCTGTGGTCTCACCTGTGGTCTCACCTGTGGTCTCACCTGTAGACTCACCTGTAGTCTCACCTGTAGACTCACCTGTAGTCTCACCTGTAGACTCACCTGTAGTCTCACCTGTAGACTCACCTGTAGTCTCACCTGTAGACTCACCTGTAGTCTCACCTGTAGACTCACCTGTAGTCTCACCTGTAGTCTCACCTCTAGTCTCACCTCTAGTCTCACCTCTAGTCTCACCTGTAGTCTCACGTGTAGTCTCACCTGTAGTCTCACCTGTGGTCTCCCCTGTAGACTCACCTGTGGTCTCCCCTGTAGACTCACCTGTGGTCTCCCCTGTAGACTCACCTGTAGTCTCACCTCTAGTCTCACCTGTAGTCTGACCTGTAGTCTCACCTGTAGACTCACCTCTAGTCTCACCTGTAGTCTCACCTTTGGTCTCACCTCTAGTCTCACCTGTAGACTCACCTGTAGTCTCACCTGTAGTCTCACCTGTAGTCTCACCTGTAGACTCACCTGTGGTCTCCCCTGTAGACTCACCTGTAGACTCACCTGTAGACTCACCTGTAGTCTCACCTCTAGTCTCACCTGTAGTCTCACCTGTAGTCTGACCTGTAGTCTGACCTGTAGTCTCACCTGTAGACTCACCTCTAGTCTCACCTGTACTCTCACCTTTGGTCTCACCTCTGGTCTCACCTGTAGACTCACCTGTAGTCTCACCTGTAGTCTCACCTGTAGTCTCACCTGTAGACTCACCTGTAGTCTCACCTGTAGTCTCACCTCTAGTCTCACCTGTAGACTCACCTGTGGTCTCACCTCTAGTCTCACCTGTAGTCTCACCTGTAGTCTCACCTCTAGTCTCACCTGTAGTCTCACCTGTAGTCTGACCTGTAGTCTCACCTTTGGTCTCACCTCTAGTCTCACCTGTAGACTCACCTGTAGACTCACCTCTAGTCTCACCTGTAGTCTCACCTTTGGTCTCACCTCTAGTCTCACCTGTAGACTCACCTGTAGACTCACCTGTAGTCTCACCTGTGGTCTCACCTGTAGTCTCACCTGTAGACTCACCTGTAGTCTCACCTGTAGTCTCACCTCTAGTCTCACCTGTAGACTCACCTGTGGTCTCACCTGTAGTCTCACCTCTAGTCTCACCTGTAGACTCACCTGTAGTCTCACCTGTAGACTCACCTGTAGTCTCACCTGTGGTCTCACCTGTGGTCTCACCTGTAGACTCACCTGTAGTCTCACCTGTAGACTCACCTGTAGTCTCACCTGTAGACTCACCTGTAGTCTCACCTGTAGTCTCACCTCTAGTCTCACCTGTAGTCTCACCTGTAGTCTGACCTGTAGTCTCACCTGTAGACTCACCTCTGGTCTCACCTGTAGTCTCACCTTTGGTCTCACCTCTGGTCTCACCTGTAGACTCACCTGTAGTCTCACCTGTAGTCTCACCTGTAGTCTCACCTCTAGTCTCACCTGTAGACTCACCTCTAGTCTCACCTGTAGACTCACCTGTAGTCTCACCTGTAGTCTCACCTCTAGTCTCACCTGTAGTCTCACCTGTAGTCTGACCTGTAGTCTCACCTGTAGACTCACCTCTAGTCTCACCTGTAGTCTCACCTTTGGTCTCACCTCTAGTCTCACCTGTAGACTCACCTGTAGACTCACCTGTAGTCTCACCTGTGGTCTCACCTGTAGTCTCACCTGTAGACTCACCTGTGGTCTCACCTGTAGACTCACCTGTAGACTCACCTGTAGTCTCACCTGTAGACTCACCTGTAGTCTCACCTGTAGTCTCACCTGTGGTCTCACCTGTAGACTCACCTGTAGTCTCACCTGTAGACTCACCTGTAGTCTCACCTGTAGTCTCACCTGTAGACTCACCTGTAGACTCACCTGTAGTCTCACCTGTAGTCTCACCTGTAGACTCACCTGTAGTCTCACCTGTAGTCTCACCTGTAGACTCACCTGTAGTCTCACCTGTAGTCTCACCTGTAGACTCACCTGTAGTCTCACCTGTAGTCTCACCTATAGACTCACCTGTAGACTCACCTGTAGTCTCACCTGTAGACTCACCTCTAGTCTCACCTGTAGACTCACCTGTAGTCTCACCTGTAGACTCACCTGTAGTCTCACCTGTGGTCTCACCTGTGGTCTCACCTGTAGACTCACCTGTAGTCTCACCTGTAGACTCACCTGTGGTCTCACCTGTGGTCTCGCCTGTAGTCTCGCCTGTAGACTCACCTGTAGTCTCACCTGTAGTCTCGCCTGTAGTCTCACCTGTAGTCTCACCTGTAGACTCACCTGTAGTCTCACCTGTAGACTCACCTGTGGTCTCACCTGTGGTCTCACCTGTGGTCTCACCTGTAGACTCACCTGTAGTCTCACCTGTAGACTCACCTGTGGTCTCACCTGTGGTCTCGCCTGTAGTCTCGCCTGTAGACTCACCTGTAGTCTCACCTGTAGTCTCGCCTCTAGTCTCACCTGTAGACTCACCTGTAGTCTCACCTGTAGTCTCGCCTCTAGTCTCACCTGTAGACTCACCTGTAGTCTCACCTGTAGTCTCACCTGTAGTCTCGCCTGTAGTCTCACCTTTGGTCTCACCTGTGGTCTCACCTGTGGTCTCACCTGTGTGTCCTCAGGTGAACCTGTTGCCGGCGGTGATGGAGGCGTTCTCTGATGCAGGTGGAGGTCTCTGTGTCTTCTACGCTCGCTCACACCTGTCAGGTGAGGCTCACAGGAAACCGTCACCTGACTTTTGTGTCCGTCTGTTCTTTGTAAATAAAGTTTATTTAGACTCTTCTTTGTGTTCCAGGAACTCAGTTTCCCATGAGGCCAGAGGCCTGTGGGTCGACCAATCAGAAGCCACCGTTACCTGCGGACAGGTGAGGACACTATGATATGAATATTAATAATCTTCAGGTGAGCCTTAGCCCCTCACCTGTCTGTCTGATCACCTGTTTGTCGGATCACCTGTCTGTCTGATCACCTGTCTGTCTGATCACCTGTCTGTCGGATCACCTGTCTGTCTGATCACCTGTCTCATCACCTGTCTGTCTGATCACCTGTCTGTCGGATCACCTGTCTGTCTGATCTCCTGTCTGATCACCTGTCTGTCTGATCACCTGTCTGTCGGATCACCTGTCTGTCTGATCTCCTGTCTGATCACCTGTCTGTCTGATCACCTGTCTGTCTGATCACCTGTCTGATCACCTGTCTGTCTGATCACCTGTCTGTCGGATCACCTGTCTGTCTGATCTCCTGTCTGATCACCTGTCTGTCTGATCACCTGTCTGTCTGATCACCTGTCTGATCACCTGTCTGATCACCTGTCTGATCACCTGTCTGTCTGATCACCTGTCTGTCGGATCACCTGTCTGTCTGATCTCCTGTCTGATCACCTGTCTGTCTGATCACCTGTCTGTCTGATCACCTGTCTGTCTGATCACCTGTCTGTCTGATCACCTGTCTGATCACCTGTCTGTCTGATCACCTGTCTGTCTGATCACCTGTCTGTCTGATCACCTGTCTGATCACCTGTCTGTCTGATCACCTGTCTGTCTGATCACCTGTCTGTCATACAGCCCCTCACCTGCCGGAGCCCCGCCCCCTGCTCTGGTTGCCATGGTGAATGTTTACGTCCTGGTGACATCAGTGAAGCCGCTCACTTCCTTCCTGCATGACCTCAGCGTGGTGACGACCAATCAGGAGCAGCGGGGCCGACCCACTCAGGTAACTCACCTGGACTATGATTGATGAACTGGTGTCAGGTTCAGGTGTAACTCTCTGTCGCCCCCTGCTGGTTCAGATCGCTCACTTCCTGCAGCACACCCTCGGCCCTCACTCCTCCCATGATGCTTTGCGGCAGATAAAGAGGGTGATCGGTGAGGTGCTGCTCGCCGCCGTGTCGACCAATCAGGAGCAGACCTCCAGCAGGTAAACACAGCACAGGACTTCCTGTTTAAATCACATGGTCCCGCTCACCGTCCAATAACAGGACAGGACTCCCTGCTATATCAGTTTTGATATTATTGGTGTGTGTGTGTGTGTGTGTGTGTGTGTGTGTGTGTGTGTGTGTGTGTGTGTGTGTGTGTGTGTGTGTGTGTGTGTGTGTGTGTGTGTGTGTGTGTGTGTGTGTGTGTGTGGTGTGTGTGTGTGTGTGTGTGTGTGTGTGTTTCAGCTGTATAATCAGGAATCTGATGGTGTGTGTGTGTGTGTGTTTCAGCTGTATAATCAGGAATCTGATGGTGTGTGTGTGTGTGTGTGTTTCAGCTGTGTATTATCAAGAATCTGATGGTGTGTGTGTGTGTGGGTGTGTGTGTGTGTGTGTGTTTCAGCTGTATAATCAGGAATCTGATGGTGTGTGTGTGTGTTTCAGCTGTGTATTATCAAGAATCTGATGGTGTGTGTGTGTGTGGGTGTGTGTGTGTGTGTGTGTTTCAGCTGTGTATAATCAGGAATCTGATGGTGTGTGTGTGTGTGTGTCAGGTGTGTATAATCAGGTATGTGTGTGTGTGTTTCAGGTGTGTATTATCAGGAATCTGATGGTGTGTGTGTGTGTGTGCGTGTGTTTCAGGTGTGTGTTGTGTTTCCAGCTGTTGACCTTCACTCTGCTCTTCAGCGGCTCCATCACACCTGTCGTCATCCAGGTAAAAACCTTATTGTGTGTGTGTGTGTGTGTGTGTGTGTGTGTGTCTCCACTGATCTCTCTCCTGTTTTTTTAAGCACAGATAAACACACACAGACACACACACACACACACACACAGTCAGTTCTTCCCCAGGTGCAGTGAGAGTAAACGTCCACCAGAGGTCACCGGAGGACAGAAGTCCTCTGCTGCTCTCTGATTGGTCCTCATGTCCTCTGCTGCTCTCTGATGAATCCCCCTGTATTATGCTGCTTCCTGATTGGTCCATATATCCTCACTCCTCTCTGATTGGTCCTCCTGTCCTCTGCTCCTCTCTGATTGGTCCTCCTGTGTGTTTCCTCCTCAGGTGGACACTGACCTGACGTTCTCAGCTCTGAGTGAGGAGGCGTTTGAGGGACCAATCAGCAGAGACCGGATCCTGGAGGACACTCTGCACTTCCTGCACCTGTCCTATGCAGAGACGCAGGTGAGAGACACACCTGGACACATTTCAGATATAAAGTTTATATAAACATGTATTTAATACGTCTGTCTCTCACCTGTCTGCCTGTCTGTCTCTCACCTGTCTGTCTGTCTCTCACCTGTCTGTCTGTCTCTCACCTGTCTGTCTGTCTGTCTCTCACCTGTCTGCCTGTCTCTCACCTGTCTGTCTGTCTGTCTCTCACCTGTCTGTCTGTCTGTCTCTCACCTGTCTGTCTGTCTGTCTCTCACCTGTCTGCCTGCCTGTCTGTCTCTCACCTGTCTGTCTGTCTCTCACCTGTCTGTCTGTCTGTCTCTCACCTGTCTGTCTGTCTGTCTGTCTCTCACCTGTCTGTCTGTCTGTCTGTCTGTCTCTCACCTGTCTGTCTGTCTCTCACCTGTCTGCCTGCCTGTCTGTCTGTCTGTCTGTCTGTCTGTCTCTCACCTGTCTGTCTGTCTGTCTCTCACCTGTCTGTCTGTCTGTCTGTCTCTCACCTGTCTGTCTGTCTGTCTCTCACCTGTCTTTCTTTCTGTCTGTCTGTCTGTCTGTCTGTCTGTCTCTCAGTCTCTCACCTGTCCATCTGTCTGTCTGTCTGTCTCTCACCTGTCTCTAACCTGTCTGTCTGTCTGTCTGTCTCTCACCTGTCTGTCTGTCTCTCACCTGTCTCTCACCTGTCTGTCTGTAGTACGGTGGCTGCACAGGGACACACGGCGTCTGTCTCTCTGAAGACGAGTTTCTTCTTCTGCTTCAGTTTCAGCGGCAGATGGAGACGCCCTCAGCCTTTCAACTGGTACTAAATATATTGACTTCATGAACTCGTTATAATGATTAAGAGAAGTGAATGATTCTATTTCATCATTTCTAATGTCTCATTTTGAAACTATCAATGGTTGCAGATTATTATTCAGACTTGTTTATTGATTCTGAACAAGCAGCAGTGTGTCGTCAGCACACACACATCCTCATTGAACTCCAGAGGGCCTCAGGTGGAGCCCTGAGGAACTCCAGAGGGCCTCAGATGGAGCCCTGAGGAACTCCAGAGGGCCTCAGGTGGAGCCCTGAGGAACTCTCGAGGGCCTCAGATGGAGCCCTGAGGAACTCCAGAGGGCCTCAGATGGAGCCCTGAGGAACTCCAGAGGGCCTCAGATGGAGCCCTGAGGAACTCCAGAGGGCCTCAGATGGAGCCCTGAGGAACTCCAGAGGGCCTCAGATGGAGCCCTGAGGAACTCCAGAGGGCCTCAGATAGAGCCCTGAGGAACTCTCGAGTTAAATGAAGCCGTTAAGCAGCATTAACCTTATTTTGCTCTCATATTTCCCAGGTGTATCCCAGCTCCTCCTCCTCCTCCTCCTCCTCCTCCTCCTCCTCCTCCTCCTCCTCCTCCTCCTCCTCTCCTCTCCTCCTCTCAGATCTCCTGATCAGGATCAGCCGTCACTATGAGCTGCAGAGGAACCAGAGCTCCAGGTGAGGAAACACCTGAGAGATTCACCTACAGTCTGTGGTGAAGCAGTGATGCATCATGGGAGTTGTAGTCTTGTTTTCTTTGGCCAAATTTGTAAAAACCTTTTTTTTTCTTTTTTTGTAAAAATCACCAATAAAGTTTTTTCCTGCAGAATTAAAGACACAGAACCGACCAATCAGAACGCAGGAGGGTCTAATGGTACAGGTGAGTGTTAAATGAATATAATAACATGTTAATATTAATGTTAAAGTCTTAAGAAGGAAAAACTGCTTTATTTTGAAATGTTGGGAAAAAATGTACGTAATGCTTTTATTTTGAAGTAGATCATTTTGATACACGTGTGTGTGTGTTTGTGTGTGTCTCAGGTGTGTGTGTGGACCCCCGGCTGCGGCAGCTCTACCTATCCCCCCCCTCTGGCTCTGACCCCCCCCTTCAGCCCCTCAGTGAGGGAGTACCGGGCCGAGGTGACCTTTGACCTCCTGACGGTGCGAGTCCGACCCGAACCCATGAGCAGCGCCTGCCGCGCTCACCTGGACCAGCACCTGGGCCCCAGGTGAGACCAGATAACAATACTGATACAGGTCTCACCTGGACCAGCACCTGGGCCCCAGGTGAGACCAGATAACAATACTGATACAGGTCTCACCTGGACCAGCACCTGGGACCAGAGGCCTGGACTACGAAGCCAGATGTTCTCTTAGCGGTGTGCAAATGTATTTAGTTTCCTATCCATGTGAACATGTTTAGGTGGGGGCGGACCTCACCTCCTCTGGGGGGTCCTCACCTCCTCTAGGGGGGACCTCACCTCCTCTGGGGGGTCCTCACCTCCTCTGGGCGGACCTCACCTCCTCTGGGGCGGACCTCACCTCCTCTGGGGGGTCCTCACCTCCTCTGGGGGGGACCTCACCTCCTCTGGGGGGTCCTCACCTCCTCTGGGGGGTCCTCACCTCCTCTGGGGGGGTCCTCACCTCCTCTGGGGAGTCCTCACCTCCTCTAGGGCGGACCTCACCTCCTCTGGGGCGGACCTCACCTCCTCTGGGGGGGACCTCACCTCCTCTGGGGGGTCCTCACCTCCTCTGGGGGGTCCTCACCTCCTCTAGGGCGGACCTCACCTCCTCTGGGGCGGACCTCACCTCCTCTGGGGCGGACCTCACCTCCTCTGGGGGGGACCTCACCTCCTCTGGGGGGTCCTCACCTCCTCTGGGGGGTCCTCACCTCCTCTGGGGGGGTCCTCACCTCCTCTGGGGAGTCCTCACCTCCTCTGGGGGGGACCTCACCTCCTCTGGGGGGTCCTCACCTCCTCTAGGGCGGACCTCACCTCCTCTGGGGGGTCCTCACCTCCTCTAGGGCGGACCTCACCTCCTCTGGGGAGTCCTCACCTCCTCTAGGGCGGACCTCACCTCCTCTGGGGGGTCCTCACCTCCTCTAGGGCGGACCTCACCTCCTCTGGGGGGTCCTCACCTCCTCTAGGGCGGACCTCACCTCCTCTGGGGGGTCCTCACCTCCTCTAGGGGGTCCTCACCTCCTCTGGGGGGTCCGAGTGAGAGATCTGGAGACCTCTCAGCCCCATGGAAACAGACCTGGTGTTGCTGTCCTGTAGCGCTTCAGACCCGGTGCTCCTCTGTTCTCTCATTCTTAATAACTATATGATAAAGGTTCCTCGCAAATACTGGTTTACATACATGGTGACCGAACCGTTAGAGACTGAGATAACTCAGACTAAAGTGAAGTGTCTGAACTCTGAGAGTCCTCACTGAGCTGAGGACATAGGGTCCTCTCAGTCTGACAGGAGAGGACCCTCAGAGAGTCCTCTCCTGACAGACTGAGAGGACCCTCCTCCACCTCTCTGAGAGTCCTCTCCTGACAGACTGAGAGGACCCTCCTCCACCTCTCTGAGAGTCCTCTCCTGACAGACTGAGAGGACCCTCCTCCACCTGGGTGTAGAAACAGCTCTGTATTCCGTTAGCATAGCGAGCTAACCAGATGCTAACCACCAGAAGTCCCTGTACTGCACATCACGTGATGTCCGATGGCTCTCATCTGACACACGGCCACGTGATGACAACAGCACAAAGGTGGAGGGTCATTGGTCCAGCAGCACACCAATCAGAGCAGAAGTGCCCGCCCTGCGTTGGGGGGGCACAGTGACTCATTTGGGGGGGGCATGGCCCGCAAAGGACCCCCCCATGACACCGACCCTGGTTAGTAGCTTCTCCATGTCTGTGATTGGGCAAATGTTGCTAGCCCCGCCCCTTTTATGTGAACTCAGCCGGACAGAGGAACCCCGAGTCACCGAGTGGATAGCCAATGGGTAGGCCCGCTGAGCGAGAGTGCGCTGGGTCGGGTCCCTCAGAGAGACCAGGTCTGCTGGACCGGCTCCAGAGTGCAGGCCCCGGCGAGACAGGACTACGAGTCACTGTGTCACTGTGTCAGTTCACCTCTGGGTTCTAGCCCTGACCCTAACGCCTGCTTTCCTCGAGAGGATGAATGAAAGAATGAAGTTCCATCTCGTCTTGAATAAACCTGATGCCTTCTGATTGGTCCTCAGCATGGCAGTGTTCCCCCTCGCCCTCGGCGACAGCAGCATCATCATCCTGGTGACGGGCGGCGAGGAGCCCGTCGTCATGGCGACCTACAGCGTGCAGGTGACCCGCGACAGCCGGCCCAGCCTGCCCATGTTCGGAGATCACGTGACCTGCAGCTTCTTGCAGGTAGGCACACTGCGCTCCCATTGGTCGCTGAGCTGCTGTGTCATAATGTGGGGTTTTAGGTAGGCACACTGCGCTCCCATTGGCCGCTGAGCTGCGGTGTCATAATGTGGGGTTTTAGGTAGGCACACTGCGCTCCCATTGGCCGCTGAGCTGCGGTGTCATAATGTGGGGTTTTAGGTAGGCACACTGCGCTCCCATTGGCCGCTGAGCTGCGGTGTCATAATGTGGGGTTTTAGGTAGGCACACTGCGCTCCCATTGGCCGCTGAGCTGCGGTGTCATAATGTGGGGTTTTAGGTAGGCACACTGCGCTCCCATTGGCCGCTGAGCTGCGGTGTCATAATGTGGGCTTCTATAGCATTCTGGATTCTTTATTCATTTCAGTTCAAACCTTTATTTAACCGATTGGTCCTTGAGACCAGAGATCTCTTCTCCAGGGAGCCCTGCAGCAGACAGGGTCCACATGAAGCAGGAGACAGTAGAGGACAGCACACTTAGTGACAGACATTTACGAGAGCCCAGAGTCTCAACGAGCATCTCACCTAGTCGAGCTCTAAAGACGTGCAGGGACGAGATGCTCATCGTTCCAGCAGGACAACAAGACCACATCCTGTGACCTCAGACAAGACCTGCAGCTCCCTGTGGACCAATGAGCTGCAGCTCCCTGTGGACCAATGAGCTGCAGCTCTCTGTGGACCAATGAGCTGCAGCTCTCTGTGGACCAATGAGCTGCAGCTCCCTGTGGACCAATGAGCTGCAGCTCCCTGTGGACCAATGAGCTGCAGCTCTCTGTGGACCAATGAGCTGCAGCTCCCTGTGGACCAATGAGCTGCAGCTCCCTGTGGACCAATGAGCTGCAGCTCTCTGTGGACCAATGAGCTGCAGCTCTCTGTGGACCAATGAGCTGCAGCTCCCTGTGGACCAATGAGCTGCAGCTCTCTGTGGACCAATGAGCTGCAGCTCTCTGTGGACCAATGAGCTGCAGCTCCCTGTGGACCAATGAGCTGCAGCTCCCTGTGGACCAATGAGTTGCAGCTCCCTGTGGACCAATGACTGAGCCTCCGTACAGTGAGTCACACGTCTCAGAGCGCTGTGATAGGCAGCAGGCAGGGGCATCCAGAGAGACCAGGTCCCCAGGTCCAGCACGGGTCTGCTGCTTCAGAGGCAAGACGTGTTCCTGCAGAAGGACCCTCAGAAGGACCCTCAGAAGGACCCTCAGCCTCTAAGCAGGTTAGAGACCTGAAGTCTAAAAGAGAGGCGGTCATCCAGCGGGTACCCAGGTGTTTGAACCAGGAGCACGCTGAGCTCTTGTCCTGCGTAGGAACCATATCACCGTAAGCACCGTCTGTGGGAGCGTCTGCTCGTGGTGTGAGCGACACGGAGCTGCAGCTCCATCAGGGTGCTGGGGTCAGAGGTCAGACCACTGAACACGTGGTGGAGCGGGTCGGGACCTGCTGGTCGATCGGGGGTGGGTCTGATCGGGGGTGGGTCTGATCGGGGGTGGGTCTGATCGGGGGTGGGTCTGATCGGGGGTGGGTCTGTGCTGATGAGGAAACCCATGGTCTCATTGGTGTCTGGCTTTATGGAGATCATTGGCAGACATGCACCCTGCGTACATTCAGAGCAGAGCTCCTCAGAGTGAGGTCCGTGAGCGCCCCCTAGTGGTCCGTGAGTATATTAGTACCATTTCACATTTGAAATAAATAAATTAATTAGAGTTTTCCGCACTCTCACGGGGATGTCTCCGCAATGGAGCGAGCTTGAGTTTCACTTGTGAGTGCATGATGTAGCCCAGATAGACACCTCCCTCTCATGAGGCCACTCGTTGTACCGTCTTCAGGCGATTTGTAAAAAACGATGTGCTTTTGGATATTTGTGGAGTTGGGTGGTCCGCGAGTGTTTCTTTATTGGTTAAGTCTATGTACTTAGATTTAGCACTTCTGACATGTGAAATGAATCTGTTCCTCAGCTGCCTGAACGCAGCCACTCTACCTCTGAGCCTGAACGCAGCCACTCTGCCTCTGAGCCTGAACGCAGCCACTCTGCCTCTGAGCCTGAACGCAGCCACTCTACCTCTGAGCCTGAACGCAGCCACTCTACCTCTGAGCCTGAACGCAGCCACTCTACCTCTGAGCCTGAACGCAGCCACTCTGCCTCTGAGCCTGAACGCAGCCACTCTACCTCTGAGCCTGAACGCAGCCACTCTACCTCTGAGCCTGAACGCAGCCACTCTACCTCTGAGCCTGAACGCAGCCACTCTACCTCTGAGCCTGAACGCAGCCACTCTACCTCTGAGCCTGAACGCAGCCACTCTACCTCTGAGCCTGAACGCAGCCACTCTACCTCTGAGCCTGAACGCAGCCACTCTGCCTCTGAGCCTGAACGCAGCCACTCTACCTCTGAGCCTGAACGCAGCCACTCTACCTCTGAGCCTGAACGCAGCCACTCTACCTCTGAGCCTGAACGCAGCCACTCTACCTCTGAGCCTGAACGCAGCCACTCTACCTCTGAGCCTGAACGCAGCCACTCTGCCTCTGAGCCTGAACGCAGCCACTCTACCTCTGAGCCTGAACGCAGCCACTCTACCTCTGAGCCTGAATGCAGCCACTCTACCTCTGAGCCTGAACGCAGCCACTCTACCTCTGAGCCTGAACACAGCCACTCTACCTCAGCTGCCTGAACGCAGCCACTCTACCTCAGCTGCCTGAACGCAGCCACTCTACCTCAGCTGCCTGGACGCAGCCACTCTACCTCTGAGCCTGGTCTCCAGCCTTAGCCCAGGCCTTGTTTCTCTCATGAAGGACACTGGACAGCTCAGCAGAGAACCAGGGAGTGTCTCGTCCTTCACTCTGAATGTACGCAGGGTGCATGTCTATCAATGATCTCCATAAAGCCACGATACAAATAAGACCATGCGGTTTCCACATCAGCACACAGATCCATTTCCCCATCAAACCCAAACGGATCATGAACAGAACCTGCTCCACAAAGTGATTATGTCTCTCTCTTTGTGATACGAGGTTTAACCTTTTGGACCTCAGTGTCCCTGATGGTGGCTACAGCACAGAGATCACTCAGATCCCACAGAGGAGTATTTATGGGGAGCATTAGTTAGAGTGAGATCATTAGGAGGATTCATCAGGGACTTGATGTCAGGGCGAGTCGGACTGTCCACACTCTGAGTAACATTCAGAGATACAGGTTTTAAATCCTCTGACTCTGCAGTTAACCAGTCCCAGTTCAAACCTCCAAGCAGCTCTATGTCCTTGTAGTCTAGCTGTGATAAAAGATGTGCAAGTGAAGACAAGGAGTCCTTGCCAGCTGAGGGGGGTCTGTAGCAGCCCACCACCATGACCTTTGACCCTTTGCCACTTCTATATTTATGGCTAAACATTCAAATTGCTTCCTGATGGATTTGGAAACTAATGTGGATACACCGAACTTATTCTGAACATGAATGGCAACGCCACCACCTTCATGAGGCCGGTCGGAACGATACACATTCAAACCATGTAAGGCGACGTCAGAGGCCAGAAGAGACTTAGCCATGTTTCAGATAAGACAATGACGTCAGCGTCAGTCGAGCCCAGATACGGACAACATCCAGTTTACC
>CM070444.1:28318027-28358027 GCA_036324595.1 Champsocephalus gunnari
CCCCCTGTCTCACCTGTCTCACCTGTCCCCCTCTCTCACCTGTCTCACCTCTCTCACCTGTCCCCCTGTCTCACCTGCCCCCCTGTCTCACCTGTCCCCCTGTCTCACCTGTCTCACCTCTCTCACCTGTCCCCCTGTCTCACCTGTCTCACCTCTCTCACCTGTCCCCCTCTCTCACCTGTCTCACCTCTCTCACCTGTCTCACCTGCCCCCCTGTCTCACCTGTCTCACCTCTCTCACCTCTCTCACCTGTCTCACCTCTCTCACCTGTCCCCCTGTCTCACCTGTCCCCCTGTCTCACCTGTCCCCCTGTCTCACCTCTCTCACCTGTCCCCCTGTCTCACCTCTCTCACCTGTCCCCCTGTCTCACCTCTCTCACCTGTCCCCCTGTCTCACCTCTCTCACCTCTCTCACCTGTCTCACCTCTCTCACCTGTCCCCCTCTCTCACCTGTCTCACCTCTCTCACCTGTCTCACCTCTCTCACCTGTCCCCCTGTCTCACCTCTCTCACCTCTCTCACCTGTCCCCCTCTCTCACCTGTCTCACCTCTCTCACCTGTCCCCCTGTCTCACCTCTCTCACCTGTCTCACCTCTCTCACCTGTCCCCCTCTCTCACCTGTCTCACCTCTCTCACCTGTCCCCCTGTCTCACCTCTCTCACCTCCCTCACCTGTCCCCCTCTCTCACCTGTCTCACCTCTCTCACCTGTCCCCCTGTCTCACCTGTCTCACCTCTCTCACCTCTCTCACCTGTCTCACCTCTCTCACCTGTCCCCCTCTCTCACCTGTCTCACCTCTCTCACCTGTCTCACCTCTCTCACCTGTCCTCCTGTCTCACCTCTCTCACCTCTCTCACCTGTCTCACCTCTCTCACCTGTCCCCCTGTCTCACCTGTCTCACCTCTCTCACCTCTCTCACCTGTCTCACCTCTCTCACCTGTCCCCCTGTCTCACCTCTCTCACCTCTCTCACCTGTCCCCCTCTCTCACCTGTCTCACCTCTCTCACCTGTCCCCCTGTCTCACCTGTCTCACCTGTCTCACCTCTCTCACCTCTCTCACCTGTCTCACCTGCCCCCCTGTCTCACCTGTCTCACCTCTCTCACCTGTCTCACCTGCCCCCCTGTCTCACCTGTCTCACCTCTCTCACCTCTCTCACCTGTCTCACCTCTCTCACCTGTCTCACCTGCCCCCCTGTCTCACCTGTCTCACCTCTCTCACCTCTCTCACCTGTCTCACCTCTCTCACCTGTCCCCCTGTCTCACCTGTCCCCCTGTCTCACCTCTCTCACCTGTCCCCCTGTCTCACCTCTCTCACCTGTCCCCCTGTCTCACCTCTCTCACCTCTCTCACCTCTCTCACCTCTCACCTGTCTCACCTCTCTCACCTGTCCCCCTGTCTCACCTCTCTCACCTGTCCCCCTCTCTCACCTGTCTCACCTGTCCCCCTGTCTCACCTCTCTCACCTCTCTCACCTGTCCCCCTCTCTCACCTGTCTCACCTCTCTCACCTGTCTCACCTCTCTCACCTGTCCCCCTGTCTCACCTCTCTCACCTGTCCCCCTCTCTCACCTGTCCCCCTCTCTCACCTGTCTCACCTCTCTCACCTGTCTCACCTCTCTCACCTGTCCTCCTGTCTCACCTCTCTCACCTCTCTCACCTGTCCCCCTCTCTCACCTGTCTCACCTCTCTCACCTGTCCCCCTGTCTCACCTCTCTCACCTGTCTCACCTCTCTCACCTGTCCCCCTCTCTCACCTGTCTCACCTCTCTCACCTGTCTCACCTCTCTCACCTGTCCCCCTGTCTCACCTCTCTCACCTCTCTCACCTGTCCCCCTCTCTCACCTGTCTCACCTCTCTCACCTGTCCCCCTGTCTCACCTGTCTCACCTCTCTCACCTGTCTCACCTCTCTCACCTGTCCCCCTCTCTCACCTGTCTCACCTCTCTCACCTGTCTCACCTCTCTCACCTGTCCCCCTGTCTCACCTGTCTCACCTCTCTCACCTGTCTCACCTCTCTCACCTGTCCCCCTGTCTCACCTCTCTCACCTCTCTCACCTGTCCCCCTCTCTCACCTGTCTCACCTCTCTCACCTGTCCCCCTGTCTCACCTGTCTCACCTGTCTCACCTCTCTCACCTCTCTCACCTGTCTCACCTGCCCCCCTGTCTCACCTGTCTCACCTCTCTCACCTCTCTCACCTGTCTCACCTGCCCCCCTGTCTCACCTGTCTCACCTCTCTCACCTCTCTCACCTGTCTCACCTCTCTCACCTGTCCCCCTGTCTCACCTGTCCCCCTGTCTCACCTCTCTCACCTGTCCCCCTGTCTCACCTCTCTCACCTGTCTCACCTCTCTCACCTGTCCCCCTCTCTCACCTGTCTCACCTCTCTCACCTGTCTCACCTCTCTCACCTGTCCCCCTGTCTCACCTCTCTCACCTCCCTCACCTGTCCCCCTCTCTCACCTGTCTCACCTCTCTCACCTGTCCCCCTGTCTCACCTGTCTCACCTCTCTCACCTGTCTCACCTCTCTCACCTGTCCCCCTCTCTCACCTGTCTCACCTCTCTCACCTGTCTCACCTCTCTCACCTGTCCTCCTGTCTCACCTCTCTCACCTCTCTCACCTGTCTCACCTCTCTCACCTGTCCCCCTGTCTCACCTCTCTCACTTCTCTCACCTGTCCCCCTCTCTCACCTGTCTCACCTCTCTCACCTGTCCCCCTGTCTCACCTGTCTCACCTCTCTCACCTGTCTCACCTGCCCCCCTGTCTCACCTGTCTCACCTCTCTCACCTGTCTCACCTGCCCCCCTGTCTCACCTGTCTCACCTCTCTCACCTCTCTCACCCGTCTCACCTCTCTCACCTGTCCCCCTGTCTCACCTGTCCCCCTGTCTCACCTCTCTCACCTGTCCCCCTGTCTCACCTCTCTCACCTGTCCCCCTGTCTCACCTCTCTCACCTCTCTCACCTGTCCCCCTCTCTCACCTGTCTCACCTCTCTCACCTGTCTCACCTCTCTCACCTGTCCCCCTGTCTCACCTCTCTCACCTGTCCCCCTCTCTCACCTGTCTCACCTCTCTCACCTGTCCCCCTGTCTCACCTCTCTCACCTCTCTCACCTGTCCCCCTCTCTCACCTGTCTCACCTCTCTCACCTGTCTCACCTCTCTCACCTGTCCCCCTGTCTCACCTCTCTCACCTGTCCCCCTCTCTCACCTGTCCCCCTCTCTCACCTGTCTCACCTCTCTCACCTGTCTCACCTCTCTCACCTGTCCCCCTGTCTCACCTCTCTCACCTCTCTCACCTGTCCCCCTCTCTCACCTGTCTCACCTCTCTCACCTGTCCCCCTGTCTCACCTCTCTCACCTGTCTCACCTCTCTCACCTGTCCCCCTCTCTCACCTGTCTCACCTCTCTCACCTGTCTCACCTCTCTCACCTGTCCCCCTGTCTCACCTCTCTCACCTGTCCCCCTCTCTCACCTGTCTCACCTCTCTCACCTGTCCCCCTGTCTCACCTCTCTCACCTGTCCCCCTCTCTCACCTGTCTCACCTCTCTCACCTCTCTCACCTGTCTCACCTCTCTCACCTGTCCCCCTCTCTCACCTGTCTCACCTCTCTCACCTGTCTCACCTCTCTCACCTGTCCCCCTGTCTCACCTCTCTCACCTGTCTCACCTCTCTCACCTGTCCCCCTGTCTCACCTGTCTCACCTGTCTCACCTGTCTCACCTCTCTCACCTGTCCCCCTGTCTCACCTCTCTCACCTCTCTCACCTGTCCCCCTCTCTCACCTGTCTCACCTCTCTCACCTGTCCCCCTGTCTCACCTGTCTCACCTGTCTCACCTCTCTCACCTCTCTCACCTGTCTCACCTGCCCCCCTGTCTCACCTGTCTCACCTCTCTCACCTGTCTCACCTGCCCCCCTGTCTCACCTCTCTCACCTGTCTCACCTCTCTCACCTGTCCCCCTGTCTCACCTGTCCCCCTGTCTCACCTCTCTCACCTGTCCCCTGTCTCACCTCTCTCACCTGTCTCACCTCTCTCACCTGTCCCCCTCTCTCACCTCTCTCACCTGTCTCACCTCTCTCACCTGTCCCCCTGTCTCACCTCTCTCACCTCTCTCACCTGTCCCCCTCTCTCACCTGTCTCACCTCTCTCACCTGTCCCCCTGTCTCACCTCTCTCACCTGTCTCACCTCTCTCACCTGTCCCCCTCTCTCACCTGTCTCACCTCTCTCACCTGTCTCACCTCTCTCACCTGTCCCCCTGTCTCACCTCTCTCACCTGTCCCCCTCTCTCACCTGTCTCACCTCTCTCACCTGTCCCCCTCTCTCACCTGTCTCACCTCTCTCACCTGTCCCCCTGTCTCACCTGTCTCACCTCTCTCACCTCTCTCACCTGTCCTCCTGTCTCACCTCTCTCACCTCTCTCACCTGTCTCACCTCTCTCACCTGTCCCCCTGTCTCACCTGTCTCCCTGTCTCACCTGTCTCACCTCTCTCACCTGTCTCACCTCTCTCACCTGTCCCCCTCTCTCACCTGTCTCACCTCTCTCACCTGTCTCACCTCTCTCACCTGTCCCCCTGTCTCACCTCTCTCACCTGTCCCCCTCTCTCACCTGTCTCACCTCTCTCACCTGTCTCACCTCTCTCACCTGTCCCCCTGTCTCACCTGTCTCACCTCTCTCACCTGTCCCCCTCTCTCACCTGTCTCACCTCTCTCACCTGTCTCACCTCTCTCACCTGTCCTCCTGTCTCACCTCTCTCACCTCTCTCACCTGTCCCCCTGTCTCACCTCTCTCACCTGTCCCCCTGTCTCACCTGTCTCACCTGCCCCCCCCGCCCCCCCTCAGGTGCTGTTCATCGGGGACTCCACTAACCGCGGCATGATGTACTTCCTGTTGGAGCGGGTGAACTCCAGCCTGCAGGTGTGGGGGCGGAGCCACGACCTGCAGGTGTACGAGTACCTGAACCAGGACCGGACCCTCGTCAGCTACTCGTACTACCCCCGCTTCTGGGAGGACAAGGACCAGAGACCCACCTTCAGACAGAGCCTGCTGCAGCTCATACACAGGTGAGGGGCGGGGACACACCTGGGGCGGGGACACACCTGGGGAGTGTTAACGAGGACATGTGTTGTGTCTCCTGAAGGTCGCGCCCTCTGGTGAACTCTGAGCAGACGGTGCTGGTGGTGGGGGGGGTCCAGTGGCTGAAGGCGGACCACCTGAGGACCGTCAGAGAGGTGCTGGACAGGTGAGCAACAACACCACATATCAACTAATCATCGATTAGGGATCAATTACCCCTCAACACCTGCCCCCCCCCCTCAACACCTGCCCCCCCCCCAGGGAGTCTCTCAGCCACGCCCTGGTGGTGGTCAAGTCTCTGGGGATGGGGTTCCACCTGCCTGTGGACGGCATCCGGTCCCTCAGTCTGGTACGTTTCCTGTCCAATGTGTGAAGCTCCTCTGTACTTCCTGTCTCTCCACCCATTGGCCGCTGAGCTGTGATGTCATAATGTGGGGTTTTTTAATCTAATATTTCCAACAACAACAAAAATCTAATATTTACTATATATTTATTCATACTATATTATTTTCTGTATTTTATAGTTTGGACTTCTGTTTGCATTTTAAGGATTTTATTTATTAATTACTTTAAGTTTTGGGATGTTTATTTAGTTATTTAATGAATAAAAATAAGATCAAAGCGACCTCTCCCCCAGAGACAGATCCAGGACCTGTACCGGCAGAACCAGGACATCATCACTGCCGCAAAGCATCATGGGTACGAGGCGGTCGACACCTTCAGCATCACCATGGGTCGCTTCAGAGACTTCCTGCAGGGCCGCTGCGCCTGCCACTTCCACCAGGTAACCAATCAGATCTCAGGGGCGACAGCACATGGTCCTGAAGCTCGTTAACCGGTACCTCGTTAACTCCGACAGGTGGAGAAGTCCTCCGGGCCTTCAGACCCCATCGCAGCCTCCAGAACCACACCTGAGCTCCAATCAGACGCCCAGCATCCAGAGAAGGAGGCGTGGCCTAGAGCCTCGACCTATCACGTGAGAGGACCAGTGAACCAGGTGTACTCTGAGATCCTGCTGAGCCGCCTGTGCCCCCGAAACACATGAGACAGGAAGTGGTTCTGATCCACACAACTACTTCCTGTTCGTTCTTATGCACACGAGCTGCCTCTGAAGGACACTATCTGCTTCTGAAGGACACTAGTTAGTCTATGATATGTAATATCTAGTCTATGATGGTGGTCTATTCGATAGTGAGGTGGGCTGAAGATCAGAAGGTTGTGAGTTCAAATCCCGCCAGGAACACCACCACTAGTGTGCCCTTGAGCAAGGCACTGATGTGTACTAGTTGGTCTATGATGTGTACTAGTTAGTCTCTGATGTGTACTAGTTGGTCTATGATGTGTACTAGTTAGTCTCTGATGTGTACTAGTTGGTCTATGATGTGTACTAGTTAGTCTCTGATGTGTACTAGTTGGTCTATGATGTGTACTAGTTAGTCTCTGATGTGTACTAGTTGGTCTATGATGTGTACTAGTTGGTCTATGATGTGTACTAGTTGGTCTATGATGTGTACTAGTTAGTCTCTGATGTGTACTAGTTGGTCTATGATGTGTACTAGTTAGTCTCTGATGTGTACTAGTTGGTCTATGATGTGTACTAGTTAGTCTCTGATGTACTAGTTGGTCTATGATGTGTACTAGTTGGCCTATGATGTGTACTAGTTAGTCTCTGATGTACTAGTTGGTCTATGATGTGTACTAGTTAGTCTCTGATGTGTACTAGTTGGGCTATGATGTGTACTAGTTGGTCTATGATGTGTACTAGTTGGTCTATGATGTGTACTAGTTAGTCTCTGATGTACTAGTTAGTCTATGATGTGTACTAGTTGGTCTATGATGTGTACTAGTTAGTCTCTGATGTACTAGTTAGTCTCTGATGTGTACTAGTTGGTCTATGATGTGTACTAGTTGGTCTATGATGTGTACTAGTTAGTCTCTGATGTGTACTAGTTAGTCTATGATGTGTACTAGTTGGTCTATGATGTGTACTAGTTGGGCTATGATGTGTACTAGTTAGTCTATGATGTGTACTAGTTAGTCTCTGATGTGTACCAGTTGGTCTATGATGTGTACTAGTTAGTCTCTGATGTACTAGTTAGTCTCTGATGTACTAGTTGGTCTATGATGTGTACTAGTTGGTCTATAATGTGTACTAGTTAGTCTATGGTGTGTACTAGTTGGTATATGATGTGTACTAGTTAGTCTATGATGTGTACTAGTTGGTTTAAGATGTGTACTAGTTGGTCTATGATGTGTACTAGTTGGTCTATGATGTGTACTAGTTGGTCTATGATGTGTACTAGTTGGTTTATGATGTGTACTAGTTAGTCTATGATGTGTACTAGTTGGTTTATGATGTGTACTAGCTGGTCTATGATGTGTACTAGTTGGTCTATGATGTGTACTAGTTGGTTTATGATGTGTACTAGTTAGTGCACATTAACTAGTTTCTAATGCCTTCATTCTGGCTGCTTCACTTCAGGTATTTTCTGATGCCTACTAACAAGCGTCTGATGCGTACAAACTGCTGCTGGTATCTTTTGTCATGTGACTAGTTATCTCTGCATACTAACTAGTGTCTGATGCATACTTACTAGTAGCTTATGTGTAGTAACAACCTAGTAGCTTAAGTACTACTAGTTTCCGTGCCTACTAACTAGTTCCTGATGCGTACTAGCTAGATTCCTATGATTACTTGTTAGTGTCTGATCCAGGAAGTTTATTTGAAATGCCTCAGTTATTATCTTTATGTATATATGAGATGATGATGATGATGATGATGATGATGATGATGATGATGATGATGATGATGATGATGATGATGATGATGAAGTGAAGGAAACGTCGTAATGTTTGTATGTTTTATATTTTTCTACAGATATTTATCGTGCCTCTCTGATCGTGTTTACATGTAAACAGAATATATATATTTATATAAATGTTATCATTATCTTCTGCTCTATGAAATGTTTACAGGAACTATTGATCAATCACGGATATCCAAACACGAAGTCAGTTTTAATTTTTTTTATCTTTTATACATTTAATATATCTTTATAGTAAAGTTATATGAACTATAAAAGTCACATTTTAAACCTGTTGTCTTTTCCTTCATTATCCCTGTGGAGTGTGGCGTCTACTTTAAAGAGTACAGTCTGTAGTGTCTCTACTTTAAAGAGTACGGTCTGTAGTGTCTCTACTTTAAAGAGTACGGTCTGTAGTGTCTCTACTTTAAAGAGTACGGTCTGTAGTGTCTCTACTTTAAAGAGTACGGTCTGTAGTGTCTCTACTTTAAAGAGTACAGTCTGTAGTGTCTCTACTTTAAAGAGTACGGTCTGTAGTGTCTCTACTTTAAAGAGTACGGTCTGTAGTGTCTCTACTTTAAAGAGTACGGTCTGTAGTGTCTCTACTTTAAAGAGTACAGTCTGTGGTGTCTCTACTTTAAAGAGTACAGCCTGTGGCGTCTACTTTAAAGAGTACAGTCTGTAGTGTCTCTACTTTAAAGAGTACGGTCTGTAGTGTCTCTACTTTAAAGAGTACAGTCTGTAGTGTCTCTACTTTAAAGAGTACAGTCTGTAGTGTCTCTACTTTAAAGAGTACGGTCTGTAGTGTCTCTACTTTAAAGAGTACGGTCTGTAGTGTCTCTACTTTAAAGAGTACAGTCTGTGGTGTCTCTACTTTAAAGAGTACAGTCTGTAGTGTCTCTACTTTAAAGAGTACGGTCTGTAGTGTCTCTACTTTAAAGAGTACAGTCTGTGGTGTCTCTACTTTAAAGAGTACAGTCTGTGGCGTCTACTTTAAAGAGTACAGTCTGTAGTGTCTCTACTTTAAAGAGTACGGTCTGTAGTGTCTCTACTTTAAAGAGTACAGTCTGTGGTGTCTCTACTTTAAAGAGTACAGTCTGTGGCGTCTACTTTAAAGAGTACAGTCTGTAGTGTCTCTACTTTAAAGAGTACGGTCTGTAGTGTCTCTACTTTAAAGAGTACGGTCTGTAGTGTCTCTACTTTAAAGAGTACGGTCTGTAGTGTCTCTACTTTAAAGAGTACGGTCTGTAGTGTCTCTACTTTAAAGAGTACAGTCTGTAGTGTCTCTACTTTAAAGAGTACGGTCTGTAGTGTCTCTACTTTAAAGAGTACGGTCTGTAGTGTCTCTACTTTAAAGAGTACGGTCTGTAGTGTCTCTACTTTAAAGAGTACAGTCTGTGGTGTCTCTACTTTAAAGAGTACAGCCTGTGGCGTCTACTTTAAAGAGTACAGTCTGTAGTGTCTCTACTTTAAAGAGTACGGTCTGTAGTGTCTCTACTTTAAAGAGTACAGTCTGTAGTGTCTCTACTTTAAAGAGTACAGTCTGTAGTGTCTCTACTTTAAAGAGTACGGTCTGTAGTGTCTCTACTTTAAAGAGTACGGTCTGTAGTGTCTCTACTTTAAAGAGTACAGTCTGTGGTGTCTCTACTTTAAAGAGTACAGTCTGTAGTGTCTCTACTTTAAAGAGTACGGTCTGTAGTGTCTCTACTTTAAAGAGTACAGTCTGTGGTGTCTCTACTTTAAAGAGTACAGTCTGTGGCGTCTACTTTAAAGAGTACAGTCTGTAGTGTCTCTACTTTAAAGAGTACGGTCTGTAGTGTCTCTACTTTAAAGAGTACAGTCTGTGGTGTCTCTACTTTAAAGAGTACAGTCTGTGGCGTCTACTTTAAAGAGTACAGTCTGTAGTGTCTCTACTTTAAAGAGTACGGTCTGTAGTGTCTCTACTTTAAAGAGTACAGTCTGTGGTGTCTCTACTTTAAAGAGTACAGTCTGTAGTGTCTCTACTTTAAAGAGTACAGTCTGTGGTGTCTCTACTTTAAAGAGTACAGTCTGTAGTGTCTCTACTTTAAAGAGTACGGTCTGTAGTGTCTCTACTTTAAAGAGTACGGTCTGTAGTGTCTCTACTTTAAAGAGTACGGTCTGTAGTGTCTCTACTTTAAAGAGTACGGTCTGTAGTGTCTCTACTTTAAAGAGTACGGTCTGTAGTGTCTCTACTTTAAAGAGTACAGTCTGTAGTGTCTCTACTTTAAAGAGTACAGTCTGTGGTGTCTCTACTTTAAAGAGTACAGTCTGTAGTGTCTCTACTTTAAAGAGTACAGTCTGTAGAGTCTCTACTTTAAAGAGTACAGTCTGTAGTGTCTCTACTTTAAAGAGTACGGTCTGTAGTGTCTCTACTTTAAAGAGTACAGTCTGTAGTGTCTCTACTTTAAAGAGTACAGTCTGTAGTGTCTCTACTTTAAAGAGTACAGTCTGTAGTGTCTCTACTTTAAAGAGTACGGTCTGTAGTGTGTCTACTTTAAAGAGTACAGTCTGTAGTGTCTCTACTTTAAAGAGTACAGTCTGTAGTGTCTCTACTTTAAAGAGTACAGTCTGTAGTGTGTCTACTTTAAAGAGTACGGTCTGTAGTGTCTCTACTTTAAAGAGTACAGTCTGTAGTGTCTCTACTTTAAAGAGTACGGTCTGTAGTGTCTCTACTTTAAAGAGTACGGTCTGTAGTGTCTCTACTTTAAAGAGTACGGTCTGTAGTGTCTCTACTTTAAAGAGTACGGTCTGTAGTGTCTCTACTTTAAAGAGTACAGTCTGTAGTGTCTCTACTTTAAAGAGTACGGTCTGTAGTGTCTCTACTTTAAAGAGTACGGTCTGTAGTGTCTCTACTTTAAAGAGTACGGTCTGTAGTGTCTCTACTTTAAAGAGTACAGTCTGTGGTGTCTCTACTTTAAAGAGTACAGCCTGTGGCGTCTACTTTAAAGAGTACAGTCTGTAGTGTCTCTACTTTAAAGAGTACGGTCTGTAGTGTCTCTACTTTAAAGAGTACAGTCTGTAGTGTCTCTACTTTAAAGAGTACAGTCTGTAGTGTCTCTACTTTAAAGAGTACGGTCTGTAGTGTCTCTACTTTAAAGAGTACGGTCTGTAGTGTCTCTACTTTAAAGAGTACAGTCTGTGGTGTCTCTACTTTAAAGAGTACAGTCTGTAGTGTCTCTACTTTAAAGAGTACGGTCTGTAGTGTCTCTACTTTAAAGAGTACAGTCTGTGGTGTCTCTACTTTAAAGAGTACAGTCTGTGGCGTCTACTTTAAAGAGTACAGTCTGTAGTGTCTCTACTTTAAAGAGTACGGTCTGTAGTGTCTCTACTTTAAAGAGTACAGTCTGTGGTGTCTCTACTTTAAAGAGTACAGTCTGTGGCGTCTACTTTAAAGAGTACAGTCTGTAGTGTCTCTACTTTAAAGAGTACGGTCTGTAGTGTCTCTACTTTAAAGAGTACAGTCTGTGGTGTCTCTACTTTAAAGAGTACAGTCTGTAGTGTCTCTACTTTAAAGAGTACAGTCTGTGGTGTCTCTACTTTAAAGAGTACAGTCTGTAGTGTCTCTACTTTAAAGAGTACGGTCTGTAGTGTCTCTACTTTAAAGAGTACGGTCTGTAGTGTCTCTACTTTAAAGAGTACGGTCTGTAGTGTCTCTACTTTAAAGAGTACGGTCTGTAGTGTCTCTACTTTAAAGAGTACGGTCTGTAGTGTCTCTACTTTAAAGAGTACAGTCTGTAGTGTCTCTACTTTAAAGAGTACAGTCTGTGGTGTCTCTACTTTAAAGAGTACAGTCTGTAGTGTCTCTACTTTAAAGAGTACAGTCTGTAGAGTCTCTACTTTAAAGAGTACAGTCTGTAGTGTCTCTACTTTAAAGAGTACGGTCTGTAGTGTCTCTACTTTAAAGAGTACAGTCTGTAGTGTCTCTACTTTAAAGAGTACAGTCTGTAGTGTCTCTACTTTAAAGAGTACAGTCTGTAGTGTCTCTACTTTAAAGAGTACGGTCTGTAGTGTGTCTACTTTAAAGAGTACAGTCTGTAGTGTCTCTACTTTAAAGAGTACAGTCTGTAGTGTCTCTACTTTAAAGAGTACAGTCTGTAGTGTGTCTACTTTAAAGAGTACGGTCTGTAGTGTCTCTACTTTAAAGAGTACAGTCTGTAGTGTGTCTACTTTAAAGAGTACAGTCTGTAGTGTGTCTACTTTAAAGAGTACAGTCTGTAGTGTGTCTACTTTAAAGAGTACAGTCTGTAGTGTGTCTACTTTAAAGAGTACAGTCTGTAGTGTGTCTACTTTAAAGAGTACAGTCATTAGTGTCTCTACTTTAAAGAGTACAGTCTGTAGTGTCTCTACTTTAAAGAGTACAGTCTGTGGTGTCTCTACTTTAAAGAGTACAGTCTGTAGTGTGTCTACTTTAAAGAGTACAGTCTGTAGTGTGTCTACTTTAAAGAGTACAGTCTGTAGTGTGTCTACTTTAAAGAGTACAGTCTGTGGTGTCTCTACTTTAAAGAGTACAGTCTGTGGTGTCTCTACTTTAAAGAGTACAGTCTGTAGTGTCTCTACTTTAAAGAGTACGGTCTGTAGTGTCTCTACTTTAAAGAGTACAGTCTGTGGTGTCTCTACTTTAAAGAGTACAGTCTGTAGTGTCTCTACTTTAAAGAGTACAGTCTGTAGTGTCTCTACTTTAAAGAGTACGGTCTGTAGTGTCTCTACTTTAAAGAGTACGGTCTGTAGTGTCTCTACTTTAAATAGTACGGTCTGTAGTGTCTCTACTTTAAAGAGTACGGTCTGTAGTGTCTCTACTTTAAAGAGTACGGTCTGTAGTGTCTCTACTTTAAAGAGTACAGTCTGTAGTGTCTCTACTTTAAAGAGTACAGTCTGTGGTGTCTCTACTTTAAAGAGTACAGTCTGTGGTGTCTCTACTTTAAAGAGTACAGTCTGTAGAGTCTCTACTTTAAAGAGTACAGTCTGTAGTGTGTCTACTTTAAAGAGTACAGTCTGTGGTGTCTCTACTTTAAAGAGTACAGTCTGTGGTGTCTCTACTTTAAAGAGTACAGTCTGTAGTGTCTCTACTTTAAAGAGTACGGTCTGTAGTGTCTCTACTTTAAAGAGTACAGTCTGTGGTGTCTCTACTTTAAAGAGTACAGTCTGTAGTGTCTCTACTTTAAAGAGTACAGTCTGTAGTGTCTCTACTTTAAAGAGTACGGTCTGTAGTGTCTCTACTTTAAAGAGTACGGTCTGTAGTGTCTCTACTTTAAATAGTACAGTCTGTAGTGTCTCTACTTTAAAGAGTACGGTCTGTAGTGTCTCTACTTTAAAGAGTACGGTCTGTAGTGTCTCTACTTTAAAGAGTACAGTCTGTAGTGTCTCTACTTTAAAGAGTACAGTCTGTGGTGTCTCTACTTTAAAGAGTACAGTCTGTGGTGTCTCTACTTTAAAGAGTACAGTCTGTAGAGTCTCTACTTTAAAGAGTACAGTCTGTAGTGTCTCTACTTTAAAGAGTACGGTCTGTAGTGTCTCTACTTTAAAGAGTACAGTCTGTAGTGTCTCTACTTTAAAGAGTACAGTCTGTGGTGTCTCTACTTTAAAGAGTACAGTCTGTGGTGTCTCTACTTTAAAGAGTACAGTCTGTGGCGTCTACTTTAAAGAGTACAGTCTGTAGTGTCTCTACTTTAAAGAGTACGGTCTGTAGTGTCTCTACTTTAAAGAGTACAGTCTGTGGTGTCTCTACTTTAAAGAGTACAGTCTGTAGTGTCTCTACTTTAAAGAGTACAGTCTGTGGTGTCTCTACTTTAAAGAGTACAGTCTGTAGTGTCTCTACTTTAAAGAGTACGGTCTGTAGTGTCTCTACTTTAAAGAGTACGGTCTGTAGTGTCTCTACTTTAAAGAGTACGGTCTGTAGTGTCTCTACTTTAAAGAGTACGGTCTGTAGTGTCTCTACTTTAAAGAGTACGGTCTGTAGTGTCTCTACTTTAAAGAGTACAGTCTGTAGTGTCTCTACTTTAAAGAGTACAGTCTGTGGTGTCTCTACTTTAAAGAGTACAGTCTGTAGTGTCTCTACTTTAAAGAGTACAGTCTGTAGAGTCTCTACTTTAAAGAGTACAGTCTGTAGTGTCTCTACTTTAAAGAGTACGGTCTGTAGTGTCTCTACTTTAAAGAGTACAGTCTGTAGTGTCTCTACTTTAAAGAGTACAGTCTGTAGTGTCTCTACTTTAAAGAGTACAGTCTGTAGTGTCTCTACTTTAAAGAGTACGGTCTGTAGTGTGTCTACTTTAAAGAGTACAGTCTGTAGTGTCTCTACTTTAAAGAGTACAGTCTGTAGTGTCTCTACTTTAAAGAGTACAGTCTGTAGTGTGTCTACTTTAAAGAGTACGGTCTGTAGTGTCTCTACTTTAAAGAGTACAGTCTGTAGTGTGTCTACTTTAAAGAGTACAGTCTGTAGTGTGTCTACTTTAAAGAGTACAGTCTGTAGTGTGTCTACTTTAAAGAGTACAGTCTGTAGTGTGTCTACTTTAAAGAGTACAGTCTGTAGTGTGTCTACTTTAAAGAGTACAGTCATTAGTGTCTCTACTTTAAAGAGTACAGTCTGTAGTGTCTCTACTTTAAAGAGTACAGTCTGTGGTGTCTCTACTTTAAAGAGTACAGTCTGTAGTGTGTCTACTTTAAAGAGTACAGTCTGTAGTGTGTCTACTTTAAAGAGTACAGTCTGTAGTGTGTCTACTTTAAAGAGTACAGTCTGTGGTGTCTCTACTTTAAAGAGTACAGTCTGTGGTGTCTCTACTTTAAAGAGTACAGTCTGTAGTGTCTCTACTTTAAAGAGTACGGTCTGTAGTGTCTCTACTTTAAAGAGTACAGTCTGTGGTGTCTCTACTTTAAAGAGTACAGTCTGTAGTGTCTCTACTTTAAAGAGTACAGTCTGTAGTGTCTCTACTTTAAAGAGTACGGTCTGTAGTGTCTCTACTTTAAAGAGTACGGTCTGTAGTGTCTCTACTTTAAATAGTACAGTCTGTAGTGTCTCTACTTTAAAGAGTACGGTCTGTAGTGTCTCTACTTTAAAGAGTACGGTCTGTAGTGTCTCTACTTTAAAGAGTACAGTCTGTAGTGTCTCTACTTTAAAGAGTACAGTCTGTGGTGTCTCTACTTTAAAGAGTACAGTCTGTGGTGTCTCTACTTTAAAGAGTACAGTCTGTAGAGTCTCTACTTTAAAGAGTACAGTCTGTAGTGTGTCTACTTTAAAGAGTACAGTCTGTGGTGTCTCTACTTTAAAGAGTACAGTCTGTGGTGTCTCTACTTTAAAGAGTACAGTCTGTAGTGTCTCTACTTTAAAGAGTACGGTCTGTAGTGTCTCTACTTTAAAGAGTACAGTCTGTGGTGTCTCTACTTTAAAGAGTACAGTCTGTAGTGTCTCTACTTTAAAGAGTACAGTCTGTAGTGTCTCTACTTTAAAGAGTACGGTCTGTAGTGTCTCTACTTTAAAGAGTACGGTCTGTAGTGTCTCTACTTTAAATAGTACAGTCTGTAGTGTCTCTACTTTAAAGAGTACGGTCTGTAGTGTCTCTACTTTAAAGAGTACGGTCTGTAGTGTCTCTACTTTAAAGAGTACAGTCTGTAGTGTCTCTACTTTAAAGAGTACAGTCTGTGGTGTCTCTACTTTAAAGAGTACAGTCTGTGGTGTCTCTACTTTAAAGAGTACAGTCTGTAGAGTCTCTACTTTAAAGAGTACAGTCTGTAGTGTCTCTACTTTAAAGAGTACGGTCTGTAGTGTCTCTACTTTAAAGAGTACAGTCTGTAGTGTCTCTACTTTAAAGAGTACAGTCTGTGGTGTCTCTACTTTAAAGAGTACAGTCTGTGGTGTCTCTACTTTAAAGAGTACAGTCTGTGGCGTCTACTTTAAAGAGTACAGTCTGTAGTGTCTCTACTTTAAAGAGTACGGTCTGTAGTGTCTCTACTTTAAAGAGTACAGTCTGTGGTGTCTCTACTTTAAAGAGTACAGTCTGTAGTGTCTCTACTTTAAAGAGTACAGTCTGTGGTGTCTCTACTTTAAAGAGTACAGTCTGTAGTGTCTCTACTTTAAAGAGTACGGTCTGTAGTGTCTCTACTTTAAAGAGTACGGTCTGTAGTGTCTCTACTTTAAAGAGTACGGTCTGTAGTGTCTCTACTTTAAAGAGTACGGTCTGTAGTGTCTCTACTTTAAAGAGTACGGTCTGTAGTGTCTCTACTTTAAAGAGTACAGTCTGTAGTGTCTCTACTTTAAAGAGTACAGTCTGTGGTGTCTCTACTTTAAAGAGTACAGTCTGTAGTGTCTCTACTTTAAAGAGTACAGTCTGTAGAGTCTCTACTTTAAAGAGTACAGTCTGTAGTGTCTCTACTTTAAAGAGTACGGTCTGTAGTGTCTCTACTTTAAAGAGTACAGTCTGTAGTGTCTCTACTTTAAAGAGTACAGTCTGTAGTGTCTCTACTTTAAAGAGTACAGTCTGTAGTGTCTCTACTTTAAAGAGTACGGTCTGTAGTGTGTCTACTTTAAAGAGTACAGTCTGTAGTGTCTCTACTTTAAAGAGTACAGTCTGTAGTGTCTCTACTTTAAAGAGTACAGTCTGTAGTGTCTCTACTTTAAAGAGTACAGTCTGTAGTGTGTCTACTTTAAAGAGTACGGTCTGTAGTGTCTCTACTTTAAAGAGTACAGTCTGTAGTGTGTCTACTTTAAAGAGTACAGTCTGTGGTGTCTCTACTTTAAAGAGTACAGTCTGTAGTGTCTCTACTTTAAAGAGTACAGTCTGTAGTGTGTCTACTTTAAAGAGTACAGTCTGTGGTGTCTCTACTTTAAAGAGTACAGTCTGTAGTGTCTCTACTTTAAAGAGTACAGTCTGTAGTGTGTCTACTTTAAAGAGTACAGTCTGTGGTGTCTCTACTTTAAAGAGTACAGTCTGTAGTGTCTCTACTTTAAAGAGTACTGTCTGTAGTGTCTCTACTTTACACACACACACACACCTAAACATACACACACATACTGTACACACACACACACACACACTGTACACACACACACACACACACACACACACACACACACACACACACACACACACACACACACACACACACACAGGGCGCATCGACCCATAGGGGGCGCCGGAAATAACATTTAAAAAAAAAGTTAGAAATAAAAAAAATATTTTTTTTTATTTCATAACAACACGATTTCCCGATGTTGGATCAACAAAGATCATCTCATTATCTTATACTAACAGAACTACGTATATATTGCGTACAGCGCCCATAAACTCTGGCCCCCCCCAAATCAAGCCCCAGTAAAAACCAGAGGTTCATGTGAAATAGTTCTTTTCTAAATAATGTTCAGTGCGTTACAGGTTTGATTTGTGTTCATTAAAATAAATCAAACTCCCCAAAACGTGCACAGCTTCTGTGCGCTGTCATTAACATTGGGATTGACTGTGTGAGCGGGCTTCAGAGAGCCCTCTCCTGACACACTGAGCGGCTCTGACAGCCTCAGCTCAGAGAGGTGAAGCCACGCCTCCATGTGATCACTAGAGTATACAGAACAAGAGGTCAGGAGAAACACTATAACATACTGACGGTACAAACTGTAGTTATTAATAAAGAACACGGTCTGAAAGGAGAGAGATTTGTAAAGTATCCATAAAGAAAAAGAAAATCTGCTCCAGGTGTGTCTCACCTGGCGCAGAGAGAGGATCCTCAGATCTCTCACGCTGCTCTCAGAGCGACCAGATCCATGCTTCAACTTCAATATAAAAAAAAAGTCTTCCCGGGGGAGCATGCCCCCGGACCCCCCTAGAGGAGGTGAGGTCCTCCCTAGAGGAGGTGAGGACCCCCCTAGCGGAGGTGAAGTCCCCCCTAGAGGAGGTGAGGCCCCCCCTAGAGGAGGTGAGGCCCCCCCTAGAGGAGGTGAGGTCCCCCCTAGAGGAGGTGAGGCCCCCCCTAGAGGAGGTGAGGTCCCCCCTAGAGGAGGTGAGGCCCCCCCTAGAGGAGGTGAGGCCCCCCCTAGAGGAGGTGAGGCCCCCCCTAGAGGAGGTGAGGCCCCCCCTAGAGGAGGTGAGGTCCCCCCCCCACTTAGATCATGTCCACATGGATAGGAAACTAAATACAGTTGCACACATCTTGTGTCCATATCTTTGTTTTTGTGGTCATGCCACACCGTGCACGCGCGAATCATAGTGAGTGTCTGCATTTGCCAGCTAAAATCTTGCCTAGGGCGGCAAATTGGTCAGGGCCGGCCCTGCACACACACACACACACACACATACTGTACACACACACACACACACACACACACACACACACACACACGCACACACACTCTCCTTCGACTCCACCTCGAGGATAGAACCACTAACAAAGCACGGGCTCCTCTAAAGCCAGCTGAGCAGCTCTGAGATGTGCTCTCTGAAGCCTGATGGACTTTATGATTCAGTTTTCCTCAAGGTTGGGTTTTGTTGGTGGAACGCACTTATTGTGAGTCGCTTTGGATAAAAGCCTCAGCTAAATGTGATGTAACACACGCACGCACGCACACGCACGCACACACACGCACACACACAAACACATACACACACACGCACACATATAAACATTCACACACACGCACACACACACACACGCACACGCGCGCACACACACACACACACACACACACACACACACAGATATGTGGATGCCGTTTGGGGGGCTGAGTGGTCCTGGTCCTGGACTCGGGCCCCTCGCACACCAGGCTCCAGCCAGAATCAAACAGTTGAGGGCTGAGCGCCGCCGCGCCCTTTGATTCCTCCCTGGGTGCGAAGTTTCCAGAAAACAGTCCTCTGTTTGTCTTTCGGCTGCTTCCGTCCGTCCAATTAGCGGCCAGCTGTGACGTCAGTGCTCTGCTGGACCAATGAGGGTCCTCAGCGGAGCCTCAGAGGAGCCTCTCGGGATCTGGGTCCGCTAGAGAGAGACTGATGGACGGCTCAGGTAGATGAGAGGACAGGACATGGAGACTCGGAGCTGTGGAGTCCGGAACACCTGGACCCTGACCCGGATCACCCTGACCCGGATCCCCTGGACCCGGATCCTCTGGACCCTGCTGCTGGCCTCCGTGAGTCCGCCGGGCTGCACCGCCTCCTGGGTGTGAGTATCAGAGTCTGGTTCCTCTGTTTACAATCTGAGCCGCTTTCAGACAGCTGGTTGTTCGCTGCGTTTATTTAGCTCATCGATCAGCTGGTCCTCTCGCGTGCCGTCCTTAGAGACCCGCCGGAGTCCACTCTCCAGAGACCCGCCGGAGTCCACTCTCCAGAGACCCGCCGGAGACCACTCTCCAGAGACCCGCCGGAGTCCACTCTCCAGAGACCCGCCGGAGACCACTCTCCAGAGACCCGCCGGAGTCCACTCTCCAGAGACCCGCCGGAGACCACTCTCCAGAGACCCGCCGGAGTCCACTCTCCAGAGACCCGCCGAAGTCCACTCTCCAGAGACCCGCCGGAGACCACTCTCCAGAGACCCGCCGGAGACCACTCTCCAGAGACCCGCCGGAGACCACTCTCCAGAGACCCGCCGGAGACCACTCTCCAGAGACCCGCCGGAGACCACTCTCCAGAGACCCGCCGGAGACCACTCTCCAGAGACCCGCCGGAGACCACTCTCAAACCTGACATGTGTTGTTAGGTTCAGTGTCGTGCAGCTCGTTCCACTTTTCATCACGTGACTGACCTCTGGATTCAGCATTCCTCCCGGCGTGAATAAAGTGCTGTTTATAACTTCCTCCTTTGGTGGCATCTATTTCAATCACACCGCTCCCTCTAGAGACCCTCTAGAGACCCTTCAGACCCCCCTCTAGAGACCCTTCAGACCCCCCCTCTAGAGACCCTTCAGAGACCCTCTAGAGACCCTTCAGAGACCCTCTAGAGACCCTTCAGAGACCCTCTAGAGACCCTTCAGACCCCCCTCTAGAGACCCTCTCGCGTCGGAGAGGAAACAGCGCGGGTGAATCAGCTGCTCTGCATAGCACCATCTGAGCAGCCGCGCGCGTCTCGCGGGCAGGCGGTCTCGCGGGTCCTTCATTTGGAGCACAGTAACTTTTACCATGTCATTAAAATATAGGTGATAGATGAAGTCCCGGGATCTCGTTGGTTTCCGGGATTGAACCCCGTGGCCTCCCGTTGCTCTCGGTACACTGCTTTGCCTGAATGAATCACGTGATCAGTGGGTTTCATTCAATACGCGCTTCTTCAAAGGGAGACCTGATTCTCGGGTCCTCGTGGCGGGAAGGAAACCAGACCCCACGCGGACAAATAAACATCCACCTCGTCTGCTTTACCTCTAGAATGATCTTATCCCTTACTTCCGGTTTATAACCCTCATACATAATATACCAGCTGTCCATAAGAAGAACATCTGCATCCAGGGACACAAAGACACAGAGACATTAAGACATAAAGACACAGAGACACAAAGACACAAAGACACAAAGACATTAAGACATTAAGACACAAAGACACAAAGAAATAAAGACACAAAGACATAAAGACACAGAGACACAAAGACACAAAGACACAAAGACATTAAGACATAAAGACACAAAGACACAAAGAAATAAAGACACAAAGACACAAAGACATTAAGACATAAAGACACAAAGACATAAAGACACAAAGACACAAAGACACTAAGACACAAAGACATAAAGAAACAAAGACACAAAGACACAAAGAAATAAAGACACAAAGACACAAAGACATTAAGACATAAAGACACAAAGACATAAAGACACAAAGACATTAAGACATTAAGACACAAAGACATAAAGAAACAAAGACACAAAGACACAAAGAAATAAAGACACAAAGACATAAAGACATAAAGACATAAAGACACAGAGACATTAAGACATAAAGACATAAAGACACAAAGACATAAAGACATAAAGACATTAAGACATAAAGACACAAAGACATAAAGACACAAAGACATTAAGACATTAAGACACAAAGACATAAAGAAACAAAGACACAAAGACACAAAGACACAAAGACACTAAGACATAAAGACACAAAGACATAAAGACACAAAGACATTAAGACATTAAGACACAAAGACATAAAGAAACAAAGACACAAAGAAATAAAGACACAAAGACATAAAGACACAAAGACATAAAGACATAAAGACATAAAGACACAGAGACATTAAGACATAAAGACATAAAGACACAAAGACATAAAGACATAAAGACATTAAGACACAAAGACATTAAGACATAAAGACACAGAGACATTAAGACATAAAGACACAGAGACATTAAGACATAAAGACACAAAGACATTAAGACACAGAGACACAAAGACATTAAGACATAAAGACACAAAGACATTAAGACACAAAGACACAAAGACATTAAGACATAAAGACACAAAGACATTAAGACATAAAGACATAAAGACACAGAGACACAAAGACATTAAGACATAAAGACACAAAGACATTAAGACACAAAGACATTAAGACATTAAGACATAAAGACACAAAGACATTAAGACATAAAGACACAGAGACATTAAGACATAAAGACACAAAGACATTAAGACATAAAGACACAAAGACATTAAGACATAAAGACACAAAGACATTAAGACATAAAGACACAGAGACACAAAGACATTAAGACATAAAGACACAAAGACATTAAGACACAAAGACACAAAGACATTAAGACATTAAGACATAAAGACACAAAGACATTAAGACACAAAGACACAAAGACATTAAGACACAAAGAAATAAAGACACAAAGACATAAAGACACAAAGACACAAAGACAAAATGAAACAAAGACACAAAGAAATAAAGACAAAAAGACAAAAAGAAATAAAGACATAAAGACACAAAGACATAAAGACACAAAGACACAAAGAAATAAAGACACAGAGACATACAGACACAAAGACAAAAAGACACAAAGACATTAAGACATAAAGACACTAAGACATAAAGACACAGAGACATTAAGACATAAAGACACAAAGACATTAAGACATAAAGACACAAAGACATTAAGACATAAAGACACAAAGACATTAAGACATAAAGACACAAAGACACAAAGACATTAAGACATAAAGACACAGAGACACAAAGACATTAAGACATAAAGACACAAAGACACAAAGACATTAAGACACAAAGACATTAAGACATAAAGACACAAAGACATTAAGACATAAAGACATAAAGACACAAAGACACAAAGACAAAATGAAACAAAGACACAAAGAAATAAAGACAAAAAGACAAAAAGAAATAAAGACATAAAGACACAAAGACATAAATACACAAAGACATAAAGACACAAAGACACAAAGACATAAAGACACAAAGACACAAAGAAATAAAGACACAGAGACATACAGACACAAAGACAAAAAGACACAAAGACATAAAGACACAAAGAAGTAAAGACATACAGACACAAAGACATAAAGACACAGAGACATAAAGAAACAAAGACATAAAGAAACAAAGACATAAAGACATTAAGACATTAAGACATAAAGACACAAAGACATTAAGACATAAAGACACAGAGACATTAAGACATAAAGACACAGAGACATTAAGACATAAAGACACAAAGACATTAAGACACAGAGACACAAAGACATTAAGACATAAAGACACAAAGACACAAAGACATTAAGACACAAAGACACAAAGACATAAAGACACAAAGACATTAAGACATAAAGACACAAAGACATAAAGACACAGAGACACAAAGACATTAAGACATAAAGACACAAAGACACAAAGACATAAAGACATTAAGACATAAAGACACAGAGACATTAAGACATAAAGACACAGAGACATTAAGACATAAAGACACAAAGACATTAAGACATAAAGACACAAAGACATTAAGACATAAAGACACAAAGACATTAAGACATAAAGACACAAAGACACAAAGACATTAAGACACAAAGACATTAAGACATTAAGACATAAAGACACAAAGACATTAAGACATAAAGACACAAAGACACAAAGACATTAAGACATAAAGACACAAAGACATTAAGACATAAAGACACAAAGACACAAAGACAAAATGAAACAAAGACACAAAGAAATAAAGACAAAAAGACAAAAAGACAAAAAGAAATAAAGACATAAAGACACAAAGACATAAATACACAAAGACATAAAGACACAAAGACATAAAGACACAAAGACATAAAGACACAAAGACATACAGACACAAAGACATAAAGACATACAGACACAAAGACATAAAGACACAAAGACATAAAGAGACACAGACACAAAGACATAAAGACACAAAGACACAAAGAAATAAAGACACAGAGACATACAGACACAAAGACAAAAAGACACAAAGACATAAAGACACAAAGAAGTAAAGACATACAGACACAAAGACATAAAGACACAGAGACATAAAGAAACAAAGACACAGAGACATAAAGACACAAAGACATAAAGAAACAAAGACATAAAGACATTAAGACACAAAGACATAAAGACACAGAGACATAAAGACACAGAGACATAAAGACACAAAGACAAAAAGAAACAAAGACACAGAGACATAAAGACATAAAGACACAAAGACATAAAGAAACAAAGACACAAAGAAACAAAGACACAGAGACATAAAGACACAGAGACATAAAGACACAAAGACAAAAAGAAACAAAGACACAGAGACATAAAGACACAGAGACATAAAGACACAAAGACATACAGACACAAAGACACAAAGACATAAAGACACAAAGACACAAAGACATAAAGACATACAGACACAAAGACATAAAGACGTAAAGACATACAGACACAAAGACATAAAGACATTAAGACACAAAGAAATAAAGACACAAAATGAAACAAAGACACAAAGAAATAAAGACAAAAAGACAAAAAGACAAAAAGAAATAAAGACATAAAGACACAAAGACATAAATACACAAAGACATAAAGACACAAAGACATAAAGACACAAAGACATAAAGACACAAAGACATACAGACACAAAGACATAAAGACATACAGACACAAAGACATAAAGACACAAAGACATAAAGAGACACAGACACAAAGACATAAAGACACAAAGACACAAAGAAATAAAGACACAGAGACATACAGAAACAAAGACATAAAGACATTAAGACACAAAGACATAAAGACACAAAGACACAAAGAAATAAAGACACAAAGACATAAAGAAACAAAGACATAAAGACATTAAGACACAAAGACATAAAGACACAGAGACATAAAGACACAGAGACATAAAGACACAAAGACAAAAAGAAACAAAGACACAGAGACATAAAGACACAAAGACATAAAGACACAAAGACATAAAGAAACAAAGACACAAAGAAACAAAGACACAAAGACACAAAGAAATAAAGACACAGAGACATACAGACACAAAGACACAAAGAAACAAAGACATAAAGACATTAAGACACAGAGACATAAAGACACAGAGACATAAAGACACAGAGACATAAAGACACAAAGACAAAAAGAAACAAAGACACAGAGACATAAAGACACAGAGACATAAAGACACAGAGACATAAAGACACAAAGACATACAGACACAAAGACACAAAGACATAAAGACACAAAGACACAAAGACATAAAGACATACAGACACAAAGACATAAAGACGTAAAGACATACAGACACAAAGACATAAAGACACAAAGAAATAAAGACACAAAGAAATACAGACATAAAGACGTAAAGACATACAGACACAAAGACATAAAGACACAAAGACATAAAGACACAAAGACATAAAGACACAAAGACATAAAGACACAAAGACATAAAGACGTAAAGACATACAGACACAAAGAAATAAAGACGTAAAGACATACAGACACAAAGACATAAAGACACAAAGACATAAAGACATAAAGACATACAGACACAAAGACATAAAGACACAAAGACATAAAGACGTAAAGACATACAGACACAAAGACATAAAGACACAAAGACATAAAGACACAAAGAAATAAAGACACAAAGAAATAAAGACACAAAGACATAAAGACACAAAGACATAAAGACGTAAAGACATACAGACACAAAGACATAAAGACACAAAGACATAAAGACGTAAAGACATACAGACACAAAGACATAAAGACACAAAGAAATAAAGACGTAAAGACATACAGACACAAAGACATAAAGACACAAAGACATAAAGACATACAGACACAAAGACATAAAGACACAAAGACATAAAGACGTAAAGACATACAGACACAAAGACATAAAGACACAAAGACATAAAGACACAAAGAAATAAAGACACAAAGAAATAAAGACACAAAGACATAAAGACATAAAGACACAAAGACATAAAGACATAAAGACACAAAGACATAAAGAAGTAAAGACATAAAGAGACACAGACATAAAGACACAAATACATACAGACACAAAGACATAAAGACACAAAGACATAAAGACATAAAGAGACACAGACATAAAGACACAAATACATAAAGACACAAAGACATAAAGAAATAAAGACATACAGACACAAAGACATAAAGACATACAGACACAAAGACATAAAGACACAAAGACATAAAGAGACACAGACACAAAGACATAAAGACACAAAGACATAAAGACATACAGACATACAGACATAAAGACGTAAAGACATAAAGACACGAGACCCCCACGAGACCTGGGGCTCTGATCTGGACCCCAGAGTATCTGGACCCCCCTCTCCGGTCTCCTTCCCGTGGGGCCATTCAGATCCCCCGCCTCTCAGCTGTTCCTCTGGTGCAGGTCCTCACTGCGAGCAGAGGCAGAGAGAGGACGCTTTACGGAGGGCCGCAGGGGGACGAGCGGCTGCTGGGGACGTCCTGGTGGACCTGCAGATCCATCAGGACGCGTACCGTCCCGCAGCGGGCCTGGAGAGAGACACGACGGGCTGTGACTCCAGGCAGCTGCATGGCTTAAGCAGCACCTCCGGCCAGGTGTCCCCGATCAGGCTGATTGGCTGCTGCACGCTGATTGGCTGCTGCACGCTGATTGGCTGCTGCACGCTGATTGGCTGCTGGACAATGAGCTGATATGTAAAAGAGAACGCCCGCGATGAGCTGAATATAAGCAGCTGCAGAGTGGGCCCATCTCAAGTCTCTAATGTAGCTCCTCCTCCATCATGGGCCCATCTCAAGTCTCTAATGTCGCTCCTCCTCCATCATGGGCCCATCTCAAGTCTCTAATGTAGCTCCTCCTCCATCACGGGTCCATCTCAAGTCTCTAATGTAGCTCCTCCTCCATCATGGGCCCATCTCAAGTCTCTAATGTCGCTCCTCCTCCATCATGGGTCCATCTCAAGTCTCTAATGTCGCTCCTCCTCCATCATGGGTCCATCTCAAGTCTCTAATGTAGCTCCTCCTCCATCATGGGCCCATCTCAAGTCTCTAATGTAGCTCCTCCTCCATCATGGGTCCATCTCAAGTCTCTAATGTAGCTCCTCCTCCATCATGGGTCCATCTCAAGTCTCTAATGTAGCTCCTCCTCCATCATGGGTCCATCTCAAGTCTCTAATGTAGCTCCTCCTCCATCATGGGTCCATCTCAAGTCTCTAATGTAGGTCCTCCTCCACCATGAGTCCATCTCAAGTCTCTAATGTAGCTCCTCCTCCATCATGGGCCCATCTCAAGTCTCTAATGTAGCTCCTCCTCCATCATGGGCCCATCTCAAGTCTCTAATGTAGCTCCTCCTCCATCATGGGCCCATCTCAAGTCTCTAATGTAGTTCCTCCTCCATCATGGGTCCATCTCAAGTCTCTAATGTAGCTCCTCCTCCATCATGGGTCCATCTCAAGTCTCTAATGTAGCTCCTCCTCCATCACGGGTCTATCTCAAGTCTCTAATGTAGCCCCTCCTCCATCATGGGCCCATCTCAAGTCTCTAATGTAGGTCCTCCTCCATCATGGGTCCATCTCAAGTCTCTCATGTAGCTCCTCCTCCATCATGGGTCCATCTCAAGTCTCTAATGTAGCTCCTCCTCCATCATGGGTCCATCTCAAGTCTCTAATGTAGCTCCTCCTCCATCATGGGTCCATCTCAAGTCTCTAATGTAGCTCCTCCTCCATCATGGGTCCATCTCAAGTCTCTACTGTAGGTCCTCCTCCATCATCAGTCCATCTCAAGTCTCTAATGTAGCTCCTCCTCCATCATGGGTCCATCTCAAGTCTCTAATGTAGGTCCTCCTCCATCATGGGTCCATCTCAAGTCTCTAATGTAGCTCCTCCTCCATCATGGGTCCATCTCAAGTCTCTAATGTAGGTCCTCCTCCATCATGGGCCCATCTCAAGTCTCTAATGTAGCTCCTCCTCCATCATGGGTCCATCTCAAGTCTCTAATGTAGGTCCTCCTCCATCATGGGCCCATCTCAAGTCTCTAATGTAGGTCCTCCTCCACCATGAGTCCATCTCAAGTCTCTAATGTAGCTCCTCCTCCATCATGGGTCCATCTCAAGTCTCTAATGTAGCTCCTCCTCCATCATGGGTCCATCTCAAGTCTCTAATGTAGGTCCTCCTCCCACTCGCTGCTGGTATTCAATCTATTTCCCACAAACATGTAGAATTCTGTAAAATAAAAATAAATTTTTTAATCTCTGTTGATTTTATAATTTATGGAGGACAACACAGTTTTAAATATCAATTAACAAATACATCTATAAATAAATAACTGCTGAATTAAAGGATCTCTTATTTCATTATCATACAAAAATGTAGAATTGGATTTAAGATAATTATAAATGGCCTGTTTCATTATTTAATATTTAATATTTGTATTTATACATTTATATCTGTATTTCAGAATCGGTTAAAACACATTTCATTATTTCTATATTTCTTTTTTTTTGCATTCGTTTATTATTTAGATTTTTCGTCCTCCATATAATCATAACAAATTATTAATGTACATCCAATGTCATGTCATTCTGATATAAATGCTGAATTATATTCTGATCATTTACTATTTTATGCTTTCATTTAGAGATATTTCTCCCTCCATATAATCCAAGTGATTGTTCTTCGTTTCAGTTTATATAGCACCTTTCAACACAAGGCAATTCAAAGTGCTTTACAACAATGAAAGACATCAAGAAAATGGCATTCAAAAACAGTCATTAAAAAGCAAAGATAATCAAATAAAGGACAAAATACATGAATAAAAGTTACAGTGCAGTTTAAGAGGTGAATAGTCTTCAGCCTGGATTTAGAAGGACCTGCAGGTTTCTGGGAGGTTGTTCCAGACGTGTTCTGAAGTGTTTGGGTTCCTTCAGTGTTCTGATGTGTTTGGGTTCCTCCAGGTCTCTGGGTGTCTCCTCCCTGGGTTCTCCAGAGAGGCCCAGCTGCTCCGCCCCCCCGCTGAGCCCCCGGCAGCGGGACCTCTGCAGGAAGCAGCCGCTGCTCATGCCCAGCGTTCAGGAAGGAGCCCGACTCGCCGTCTCAGAGTGCCAGAGCCAGTTTAGACACGAGCGCTGGAACTGCTCGGTCCGCAAAGAGCCCCCGGTGTTTGGGCGCGAGATGACCATCGGTGAGGGGGCGGGGCTACATACCTCGTTAACACACACCTCATTAACACACACCTCATTAACACACACCTCACATACTCCGTTAACACATACGTCATTAACACATACCTCACATACCTCATTAACACACACCTCACATACCTCATTAACACATACCTCATCAACACATACCTCACATACCTCATTAACACATACCTCATTAACACATACCTCATTAACACATACCTCATTAACACATACCTCATTAACACATACCTCATTAACACATACCTCACATAACTCATTAACACATACCTCACATAACTCATTAACACATACCTCATTAACACACACCTCATTAACACATACCTCACATACCTCATTAACACATACCTAATTAACACACACCTCACATACCTCATTAACACATACCTCATTAACACATACCTCATTAACACATACCTCATTAACACATACCTCATTAACACATACCTCACATACCTCGTTAACACATACCTCACATAACTCATTAACACATACCTCATTAACACATACCTCACATACCTCATTAACACATACCTCATTAACACATACCTCATTAACACATACCTCACATACCTCATTAACACATACCTCACATACCTCATTAACACATACCTAATTAACACACACCTCACATACCTCATTAACACATACCTCATTAACACATACCTCACATACCTCATTAACACATACCTCACATACCTCATTAACACATACCTAACTAACACACACCTCACATACCTCACATAACGCATACCTCACACACCTCATTAACACATACCTCACATACCTCATTAACACATACCACATTAACACATACCTCACATACCTCATTAACACATACCTCACATACCTCATTAACACATACCTCACATACCCCATTAACACATACCTCACATACCTCATTAACACATACCACATTAACACATACCTCACATACCTCATTAACACATACCTCATTAACACATACCTCACATACCTCATTAACACATACCTCACATACCTCATTAACACACACCCCATTAACACATACCTCACATACCTCATTAAGAAATACCTCACATACCTCATTAACACATATCTCACATACCTCATTAACACATACCTCATTAGCACATACCTCATTAACACATACCTCTTTAACACATACCTCATTGACACATACCTCACATACCTCATTAACACATACCTCACATACCTCATTAACACATACCTCACATACCTCATTAACACACACCCCATTAACACATACCTCATTAACACATACCTCACATACCTCATTAACACACACCCCATTAACACATACCTCATTAACACATACCTCACATACCTCATTAACACATACCACATTAACACATACCTCACACACCTCATTAACACATACCTCACATACCTCATTAACACATACCTCACATACCTCAGTAACACATACCTCACATACCTCATTAACACACACCCCATTAACACATACTTCACATACCTCATTAAGAAATACCTCACATACCTCATTAACACATACCTCACATACCTCATTAACACATACCTCATTAACACATACCTCACATACCTCATTAACACATACCTCGCATACCTCGTTAACACATACCTCATTAACACATACCTTACATACCTCATTAACACATACCACATTAACACATACCTCACATACCTCTTTAACACATACCTCACATACCTCATTAACACATACCTCACATACCTCACTAACGCATACCTCATTAACACATACCTCACATGCCTCATAACACATACCTCATTAACACATACCTCATTAACACATACCTCACATACCTCATTAACACATACCTCACACACCTCATTAACACATACCTCACATACCTCATTAACACACACCCCATTAACACATACCTCATTAACACATACCTCACATACCTCATTAAGAAATACCTCACATACCTCATTAACACATACCTCGCATACCTCGTTAACACATACCTCATTAACACATACCTAACATACCTCATTAACACATACCACATTAACACATACCTCACATACCTCACATACCTCTTTAACACATACCTCACATACCTCATTAACACATACCTCACATACCTCACTAACACATACCTCACTAACGCATACCTCATTAACACATACCTCATTAACACATACCTCACATGCCTCATTAACACATACCTCACATACCTCATTAACACATACCTCATTAACACATACCTCATTAACACATACCTCATTAACACATACCTCATTAACACATACCTCACATACCTCACATACCTCTTTAACACATACCTCACATACCTCATTAACACATACCTCATTAAGAAATACCTCACATACCTCATTAACACATACCTCGCATACCTCGTTAACACATACCTCATTAACACATACCTAACATACCTCATTAACACATACCACATTAACACATACCTCACATACCTCACATACCTCTTTAACACATACCTCACATACCTCATTAACACATACCTCACATACCTCACTAACACATACCTCACTAACGCATACCTCATTAACACATACCTCACATGCCTCATTAACACATACCTAACATACCTCATTAACACATACCTCACATACCTCATTAACACATACCTCACACACCTCATTAACACATACCTCACATACATCAGTAACACATACCTCACATACCTCATTAACACATACCTCACATACCTCATTAAGAAATACCTCACATACCTCATTAACACATACCTCATTAACACATACCTCACATACCTCATTAACACATACCTCACACACCTCATTAACACATACCTCACATACCTCATTAACACATACCTCACATACCTAATTAACACATACCTCACATATCTCATTAACACATACCTCATTAACACATACCTCACACACCTCATTAACACATACCTCACATATCTCATTAACACATACCTCATTAACACATACCTCATTAACACATACCTCACATACCTCATTAACACATACCTCACATACCTCATTAACACATACCTCACATACCTCATTAACTCATACCTCATTAACACATACCTCACACACCTCATTAACACATACCTCATTAACACATACCTCACATACCTCATTAACACATACCTCATTAACACATACCTCACATACCTCATTAACACATACCTCACATACCTCATTAACACATACCTCATTAACACATACCTCATTAACACATACCTCACACACCTCATTAACACATACCTCATTAACACATACCTCACATACCTCATTAACACATACCTCATTAACACATACCTCACATACCTCATTAACACATACCTCATTAACACATACCTCACATACCTCATTAACACATACCTCACATACCTCATTAACACATACCTCATTAACACATACCTCATTAACACATACCTCACACACCTCATTAACACATACCTCATTAACACATACCTCACATACCTCATTAACACATACCTCATTAACACATACCTCACATACCTCATTAACACATACCTCATTAACACATACCTCACATACCTCATTAACACATACCTCATTAACACATACCTCACATACCTCATTAACACATACCTCATTAACACATACCTCACATACCTCATTAACACATACCTCATTAACACATACCTCACATACCTCATTACTACTTCAGCACTCGTTAGACTCGTTACTTGTAGCACTCAAGAGGTTTTTAAATATAATGATTTAAAATGGGGGCTTTTGAGTGGGGAGATGCTGAGTCTCATGACTGCAGAGCTTTCATTATGAGGGGGGGATGGAAGCATTTTAATGTGATGTTGAGATGTACTGAATATTTCTCCTAACTGGGTCACATGTGTTGAATCAGGACATTGGAAGCATGTGAGAGCTCGTTGATCTGCAGACAGGAGGAGGACACACTGCAGACTCTACTGAGACACTGCTGAGTTTAAAACATGTATTAACGATGGTTTGTGTCGATCAGAGCTGAGAGAACTAAACACACATCAGTCAATAATAAACATCTCTAAACATGTTCTTCTGGTGAGAGAGGTAGAGAGACCTTCGGAGGACTTGAAGTGTCCTAGAAAGGTAGAGAGACCTTCGGAGGACTTGAAGTGTCCTAGAAAGGTAGAGAGACATTCGGAGGACTTGAAGTGTCCTAGAAAGGTAGAGAGACATTCGGAGGACTTGAAGTGTCCTAGAAAGGTAGAGAGACATTCAGAGGACTTGAAGTGTCCTAGAAAGGTAGAGAGACCTTCGGAGGACTTGAAGTGTCCTAGAGAGTTAGAGAGACCTTCGGAGGACTTCAATCAATCAATCAATGTTTATTTATATAGCCCAATATCACAAATGTTACATTTGTCTCAGTGGTCTTCACAGTGTGTACAGAATATCAGTATGACAATATGACACCCTCTGTCCTTAGACCCTCTGTCCTCAGACCCTCTGTCCTCAGACCCTCTGTCCTCAGACCCTCACATCGTACAAGGAAAAACTTCCAAAGAAAACCCAGTTTAAAGGGAAAAATGGGAGAAACCTCAGGAGAGCAACAGAGGAGGGATCCCTCTCCCAGGACGGACAGACGTGCAATAGATGCCGTGTGTAAATTGAAAAGATAATACATTTGCAACATAGGTAGTCCAAATGTTTGGAAATGCATGTGTGTATAATAGGAAGATGAATCCACGAGGATATCCATCCAGGACCTATGATCCAGGACCACAGCCACGACTCAAGATCCAGCGCTCGCGATCCAGGACACAGGACCCCAGGATCATCCATGACTCCGGATCCCGGCGTATATAGACACCAAAAGGAAAGACATTTGGGGAAGCTGGGTTAATCGGGAACATGAGAGTACACGGGTATAGACAGAGAGAAGGAAGAAGTGAAGATGTCCCCCGACAGACTAAGCCTATATCAGCAAAACTAGGGGCTGAATCTAATCAGCCCTAACTATAAGCTTTATCAAAAAGGAAGGTCTTAAGCGCACTCTTAAAAACGGATAGGGTGTCTGCCGCCCGAACACAAACTGGAAGCTGATTCCACAAATGTGGAGCTTGATAAGAAAAGGCTCTGGCTCCCATTGTACTTTTAGAGACTCTAGGAACAACCAACAACCCTGCATTCTTGGAACGCAATGCCCTAGTAGGCCAGTAGGGTATAATGAGTTCTTTAAGGTAAGATGGCGCCTGCCCATTAAGGGCTTTGTAGGCGAGAAGAAGAATTTTAAATTCTATCCTGTGTTCTATAGGGAGCCAGTGTAAGGCAGCCAGAACAGGAGTAATGTGGTCCCTTCTCCTAACTCTGGTTAGTACACGAGCTGCAGCATTTTGAATCAGCTGAAGCGACTTGACTGACTTCTTGGTACTCCCTGATAGTAAAGAGTTACAATAATCCAGCCTAGAAGTAACAAATGCATGGACTAGTTTCTCTGCATCGCTTTGAGGCAAGATATGCCTGATCTTTTGCAATGTTACGTAGATGGAAGTAGGCGGTCCTTGAAATTGATTTTATGTGGGCGTTAAAGGATAAATCCTGATCAAATATAACACCAAGATTCCTTACAGTCTCACTGGAGGCCAAATTAATGCCATCCATAGTTAGTATATCTTTAGATAGTTTGTTTCGTAGATTCTTCGGGCCAAGTACAATAACTTCAGTTTTGGTCGTGTTTAACATCAAAAAGTTTAAGGTCATCCACGTTTTTAAGTACTTAAGGCAGTCTTGAATTTTATTTAGATGATTAATTTCATCAGGCTTGATTGATAAATATAGTTGAGTATCATCCGCATAACAATGAAAGTTTACAGAATGATTCCTTATAATATTGCCTAACGGAAGCATATATAATGTGAACAAAATAGGTCCGAGCACTGAGCCCTGTGGCACTCCATGGCTAACTTTGGTTTGCGTGGAAGATTCATCGTTAACACGTACAAACTGAGAGCGTTCAGATAGATAGGACCTAAACCAGCCTAAAGCAGTTCCCTGTATGCCAACCAAGTGCTCTAGTCTTTGCAATAGGATATCATGGTCGATAGTATCAAATGCAGCACTGAGATCGAGCAAAACAAGAATAGAGACAAGTCCCTTGTCTGAGGCTATTAGAATATCATTTGTGACTTTAACCAGAGCTGTCTCTGTGCTATGATGTGTTCTAAAGCCAGACTGAAAGTCTTCAGATAAATCATTGTTTTTTAAGTAATCACACAACTGTTTAGCGACCGCTTTCTCAAGAATCTCTGAGAGGAACGGAAGATTAGAAATAGGTCTATAGTTGGCTAAAACCTCTGGATCGAGGTTGTGCTTTTTAAGAAGCGGTTTTATCACTGCTACTTTGAATGATTGTGGAACATAGCCTGATAATAAAGACATATTCATAATATTTAATAAAGAAGTGCTAATTAATGGAAAAACTTCCTTCAACAGCTTAGTTGGAATTGGGTCTAACATGCACGTTGATGGTTTAGAAGAGAGAATCATTGAATGTAATTGTTCAAGGTCCATGGCTGAAAAGCATTCTAGTTTACTATCTAGTGTAATATTAGAACTTACGATTCCAGGAGCTGTTGATAACACTATACTGGTCGAAGGCAAGAGGTCATTAATTTTGTTTCTAAGAGTAACAATTTTATCGTTAAAAAAGCACATAAAATCATTGCTACTGAGTGCTGTGGGAATAGAAGGCTCAATGGAGCTGTGGCTCTCTGTCAGCCTGGCTACAGTGCTGAAGAGACATCTGGCATTATTCTTATTCTCATCTATTAATGAAGAGTAGTAGCTGCTCTCGCTTTACGCCGTGCTTTCTTATATTCATTGAGAGTAATATGCCAAATTAAACGAGATTCTTCAAGTTTAGTGGAACGCCATATCCTTTCAAGTTGTCTCGACTTTTGCTTTATTCTGCGGGTTTGGGCATTATGCCATGGAGCTAATCTATGTTGCTTTATTTTCTTCTTCTTCAAAGGAGCAACAGAGTCTCATTGTATTCGCAGCGCACGAGGTAGAGAGACCTTCGGAGGACTTGAAGTGTCCTAGAGAGGTAGAGAGACCTTCGGAGGACTTGAAGTGTCCTAGAGAGGTAGAGAGACATTCGGAGGACTTGAAGTGTCCTAGAAAGGTAGAGAGACATTCGGAGGACTTGAAGTGTCCTAGAGAGGTAGAGAGACCTTCGGAGGACTTGAAGTGTCCTAGAAAGGTAGAGAGACATTCGGAGGACTTGAAGTGTCCTAGAGAGGTAGAGAGACATTCGGAGGACTTGAAGTGTCCTAGAGAGGTAGAGAGACCTTCGGAGGACTTGAAGTGTCCTAGAGAGGTAGAGAGACATTCGGAGGACTTGAAGTGTCCTAGAAAGGTAGAGAGACATTCGGAGGACTTGAAGTGTCCTAGAAAGGTAGAGAGACATTCGGAGGACTTGAAGTGTCCTAGAGAGGTAGAGAGACATTCGGAGGACTTGAAGTGTCCTAGAGAGGTAGAGAGACCTTCGGAGGACTTGAAGTGTCCTAGAGAGGTAGAGAGACATTCGGAGGACTTGAAGTGTCCTAGAAAGGTAGAGAGACCTTCGGAGGACTTGAAGTGTCCTTTTCCTGATGTCCTTTTTGTTCAAGTTAAACCAGGACTCATTGAACTCTGAGTTTTTGTTCTTCACTTCTAACTTGTTTGACTTGAATTGTGCCTCGTTGGACCGGACTTCTTGGTCTGACCGGGACCTTATCGGGTCTGACCGGGAACCGGGTTTTCTTGACTCAGGACTTGCTGGTCTTGACACAGGACTTGTTGACTCTGGACTTGACGTGGAACTGGTGGGGCTTGTCTTGGGATTCGTTGGAATGGACGAGTCTTTGATTTGATATTGAAGTGTTTTTACCTCTTCCTCCTGAACCTGAACCTGAACCTGACGATGTGTCTCTGCAGGATCCAAAGAGACGGCGTTCCTGCAGGCGGTTCTGGCAGCGGGTCTGGTCCACGCCGTGACCCGGGCCTGCAGTCAGGGCAACATGACGGAGTGTGGCTGCGACGCGCGGCTGCGAGGAGGCGGAGCTCTGCAAGGGGGCGTGTCTCCACAGGGGAGTGGGTCTCCACAGGGGGGCTGGCACTGGGGTGGCTGCTCGGACCACATCCAGTACGGGATCTGGTTCAGCCGCAGGTTCATCGACGGGACCGTGAGAAACACGACGAGCATCAGAGGAGGATTCACGCTGAGAAGCGCCTACATCCACAACAGTGAGGCGGGGCGGCAGGTGAGACCAAAAGAACCAGGCTCTATACCTGCAGAGGTCAAACAGCCAGGCTCTATACCTGCAGAGGTCAAACAGCCAGGCTCTATACCTGCAGAGGTCAAACAGCCAGGCTCTATACCTGCAGAGGTCAAACAGCCAGGCTCTATACCTGCAGAGGTCAAACAGCCAGGCTCTATACCTGCAGAGGTCAAACAGCCAGGCTCTATACCTGCAGAGGTCAAACAGCCAGGCTCTATACCTGCAGAGGTCAAACAGCCAGGCTCTATACCTGCAGAGGTCAAACAGCCAGGCTCTATACCTGCAGAGGTCAAACAGCCAGGCTCTATACCTGCAGAGGTCAAACAGCCAGGCTCTATACCTGCAGAGGTCAAACAGTTCTCCACGGTGTAATGTGTGTGCCTGATCAGCTTCTTCTTCTTCTGTCAGGCGATCGTCCGCACGATGTCGACTCACTGTCGCTGTCACGGCGTCTCGGGGTCCTGCGCCGTGAAGACGTGCTGGAAGACGGTGGCGCCGTTCGAGCGCGTGGGCGTGTACCTGAAGGAGCGGTACGAGCGCAGCGTGCAGGTGTCCGACCGGGCCAGGAAGAAGGGGAGGCGGAAGGAGCAGCGGCGCCCCCCGGTGGACGCTCAGCAGCTCGTCTTCATCACCAAGTCCCCCAACTACTGCCTGGAGGACGCGCGGCGCGGCGTGGCTGGGACTCGAGGCCGGCGCTGCAACCGCACGTCCTCCGGCGCGGACAGCTGCGTGCTGCTGTGCTGCGGGCGCGGCTACAGCACGCAGCTGGTGCGGCTCGTCCAGCGCTGCCAGTGCAAGTTCGTCTGGTGCTGCTTCGTGCAGTGCAGCCGCTGTGAGAGCATGAGCGACATGCACACCTGCAAGTAGGACGGGGACACGGGGACATGGGGACAGGGACACACGGGACACGAGCTAAAGACATGCACACCTGCAAGTAGGACGGGGACATGGGGACAGGGACACACGGGACACGAGCTAAAGACATGCACACCTGCAAGTAGGACGGGGACACGGGGACATGGGGACAGGGACACACGGGACACGAGCTAAAGACATGCACACCTGCAAGTAGGACGGGGACACGGGGACATGGGGACATGGGGACAGGGACACACGGGACACGAGCTAAAGACATGCACACCTGCAAGTAGGACGGGGACACGGGGACATGGGGACAGGGACACACGGGACACTAGCTAAAGACATGCACACCTGCAAGTAGGACGGGGACACACCTGGACACTAGCTAAAGACATGCACACCTGCAAGTAGGACGGGGACACGGGGACATGGGGACAGGGACACACCGGGACACGAGCTAAAGACATGCACACCTGCAAGTAGGACGGGGACACGGGGACATGGGGACAGGGACACACGGGACACTAGCTAAAGACATGCACACCTGCAAGTAGGACGGGGACATGGGGACAGGGACACACGGGACACTAGCTAAAGACATGCACACCTGCAAGTAGGACAGGGACACGGGGACATGGGGACAGGGACACACGGGACACTAGCTAAAGACATGCACACCTGCAAGTAGGACGGGGACATGGGGACAGGGACACACGGGACACTAGCTAAAGACATGCACACCTGCAAGTAGGACGGGGACATGGGGACAGGGACACTAGCTAAAGACATGCACACCTGCAAGTAGGACGGGGACACCGGGATATGGGGACAGGGACACACCGGGACACGAGCTAAAGACATGCACACCTGCAAGTAGGACAGGGACACACCGGGACATGAGGACAGGGAACACACCTGGACATGAGGACAGGGACACACCTGGACACTAGCTAAAGACATGCACACCTGCAAGTAGGACGGGACACCGGGACATGGGGACAGGGACACACGGGACACTAACTAAAGACATGCACACCTGCAAGTAGGACGGGGACACGGGGACATGGGGACGGGGACACACGGGACACTAGCTAAAGACATGCACACCTGCAAGTAGGACGGGGACACCGGGACATGGGGACAGGGACACACTGGGACACGAGCTAAAGACATGCACACCTGCAAGTAGGACAGGGACACACCGGGACATGAGGACAGGGACACACCTGGACATGAGGACAGGGACACACCTGGACACTAGCTAAAGACATGCACACCTGCAAGTAGGACGGGGACACGGGGACATGGGGACAGGGACACTAGTTAAAGACATGCACACCTGCAAGTAGGACGGGGACACCGGGACATGGGGACAGGGACACACCGGGACACGAGCTAAAGACATGCACACCTGCAAGTAGGACGGGGACACCGGGACATGGGGACAGGGACACACCGGGACACTAGCTAAAGACATGCACACCTGCAAGTAGGACAGGGACACACCGGGACATGAGGACAGGGACACACCTGGACATGAGGACAGGGACACACCTGGACACTAGCTAAAGACATGCACACCTGCAAGTAGGACAGGGACACACCGGGACACTAGCTAAAGACATGCACACCTGCAAGTAGGACAGGAACACAGCTGGACATGAGGACAGGAACACACCTGGACATGAGGACAGGAACACACCTGGACATGAGGACAGGAACACACCTGGACATGAGGACAGGAAGACAGCTGGACATGAGGACAGGAACAAACCTGGACATGAGGACAGGAAGACACCTGGACATGAGGACAGGAACACACCTGGACATGAGGACAGGAACACACCTGGACATGAGGACAGGAAGACAGCTGGACATGAGGACAGGAACACACCTGGACATGAGGACAGGAAGACAGCTGGACATGAGGACAGGAACAAACCTGGACATGAGGACAGGAACACACCTGGACATGAGGACAGGAAGACAGCTGGACATGAGGACAGGAACACACCTGGACATGAGGACAGGAAGACACCTGGACATGAGGACAGGAAGACAGCTGGACATGAGGACAGGAACACACCTGGACATGAGGACAGGAAGACAGCTGGACATGAGGACAGGAACACACCTGGACATGAGGACAGGAAGACAGCTGGACATGAGGACAGGAAGACAGCTGGACATGAGGACAGGAACACACCTGGACATGTGGACAGGAGATGACTGCTGGACATGTGGACAGGATAGACAGCTGGACTGTGGTGTTGCATTGCTCTCTGGTCCGCATGACTGTTTGTGTGATTTATAGGGTATGGGTATACGGCAGTGATTGGATGGGTGTTGTGGTG
>CM070444.1:28363027-28368027 GCA_036324595.1 Champsocephalus gunnari
TCTCTCTTCTCTCTCTCTCTCTCTCATCTCATCTCCTCTCTCTCCTCTCCTCTCTCTCCTCTCTCTCCTCTCTCTCTCTCTCTCTCTCTCTCTCTCCTCTCTCTCTCTCCTCTCCTCTCATCTCTCTCCTCTCTCTCCTCTCATCTCATCTCCTCTCTCTCTCCTCTCATCTCTCTCTCTCTCCTCTCTCTCTCTCCTCTCATCTCTCTCTCTCTCTCTCATCTCATCTCCTCTCTCTCCTCTCATCTCCTCTCTCTCTCATCTCCTCTCATCTCCTCTCTCTCATCTCCTCTCATCTCATCTCCTCTCTCTCTCTCTCTCTCTCTCTCCTCTCATCTCTCTCCTCTCTCTCTCCTCTCATCTCATCTCTCTCCTCTCATCTCATCTCCTCTCATCTCCTCTCTCTCATCTCTCTCTCTCTCTCATCTCCTCTCATCTCATCTCCTCTCATCTCTCTCCTCTCATCTCCTCTCTCTCATCTCCTCTCATCTCTCTCTCTCCTCTCATCTCATCTCCTCTCATCTCCTCTCATCTCATCTCCTCTCATCTCTCTCTCTCTCATCTCCTCTCATCTCTCTCTCTCATCTCCTCTCATCTCTCTCTCTCTCTCATCTCCTCTCTCTCATCTCTCTCTCTCTCTCCTCTCATCTCTCTCCTCTCCTCTCATCTCTCTCATCTCCTCTCATCTCATCTCCTCTCATCTCTCTCTCTCTCTCTCTCTCTCATCTCATCTCCTCTCTCTCATCTCCTCTCTCTCATCTCTCTCTCTCATCTCCTCTCCTCTCATCTCTCTCCTCTCATCTCATCTCCTCTCATCTCTCTCTCTCTCTCTCTCATCTCCTCTCATCTCTCTCCTCTCATCTCTCTCTCTCATCTCCTCTCATCTCTCTCTCTCTCATCTCCTCTCATCTCCTCTCATCTCATCTCCTCTCATCTCTCTCATCTCTCTCTCTCATCTCCTCTCATCTCTCTCTCTCTCTCCTCTCTCTCATCTCCTCTCATCTCCTCTCATCTCTCTCCTCTCTCTCTCTCTCATCTCTCTCCTCTCATCTCTCTCTCTCTCTCATCTCCTCTCCTCTCATCTCATCTCCTCTCATCTCTCTCTCTCTCCTCTCCTCTCATCTCCTCTCTCTCTCATCTCTCTCCTCTCATCTCCTCTCTCTCATCTCCTCTCATCTCCTCTCCTCTCATCTCCTCTCTCTCATCTCTCTCTCTCCTCTCTCTCCTCTCCTCTCATCTCTCTCCTCTCCTCTCATCTCCTCTCATCTCCTCTCATCTCTCTCATCTCTCTCTCTCTCCTCTCCTCTCATCTCTCTCTCTCCTCTCATCTCTCTCCTCTCATCTCCTCTCATCTCATCTCTCTCTCTCTCTCCTCTCTCTCCTCTCCTCTCATCTCCTCTCCTCTCATCTCATCTCTCTCTCATCTCCTCTCATCTCATCTCCTCTCTCTCATCTCTCTCTCATCTCTCTCTCTCTCCTCTCATCTCCTCTCTCTCTCTCCTCTCATCTCCTCTCATCTCCTCTCATCTCCTCTCATCTCCTCTCATCTCTCTCTCTATCTCTCTCCTCTCATCTCCTCTCTCTCTCTCCTCTCATCTCTCTCATCTCCTCTCTCTCCTCTCATCTCATCTCCTCTCTCTCATCTCTCTCCTCTCCTCTCTCTCTCTCCTCTCATCTCCTCTCCTCTCATCTCCTCTCATCTCCTCTCATCTCATCTCCTCTCATCTCCTCTCTCTCATCTCCTCTCATCTCATCTCCTCTCATCTCCTCTCCTCTCATCTCATCTCCTCTCATCTCCTCTCTCTCATCTCCTCTCATCTCATCTCCTCTCATCTCATCTCATCTCCTCTCATCTCCTCTCCTCTCTCTCTCTCTCTCATCTCCTCTCTCTCATCTCCTCTCATCTCCTCTCTCTCCTCTCTCTCATCTCCTCTCATCTCCTCTCCTCTCATCTCCTCTCATCTCATCTCCTCTCATCTCTCTCTCTCCTCTCATCTCATCTCCTCTCTCTCTCTCCTCTCCTCTCATCTCATCTCCTCTCTCTCATCTCATCTCTCTCCTCTCTCTCTTTCCTCTCATCTCCTCTCCTCTCATCTCCTCTCCTCTCCTCTCATCTCATCTCCTCTCCTCTCATCTCCTCTCTCTCCTCTCATCTCTCTCTCTCTCCTCTCATCTCTCTCTCTCTCCTCTCCTCTCATCTCCTCTCATCTCTCTCTCTCCTCTCCTCTCCTCTCATCTCCTCTCCTCTCATTTCCTCTCATCTCCTCTCATCTCCTCTCCTCTCATCTCCTCTCATCTCATCTCCTCTCATCTCCTCTCATCTCCTCTCTCTCATCTCATCTCCTCTCATCTCCTCTCATCTCCTCTCCTCTCATCTCCTCTCCTCTCATCTCCTCTCATCTCATCTCCTCTCCTCTCATCTCCTCTCATCTCCTCTCCTCTCATCTCCTCTCATCTCCTCTCCTCTCATCTCCTCTCATCTCATCTCCTCTCATCTCTTCTACTCTCCTCTCCTCTCATCTCATCTCATCTCCTCTCATCTCATCTCCTCTCATCTCCTCTCATCTCTTCTACTCTCCTCTCATCTCATCTCCTCTCATCTCATCTCCTCTCATCTCCTCTCATCTCTCTCATCTCCTCTCTCTCTCTCATCTCCTCTCATCTCCTCTCCTCTCCTCTCCTCTCATCTCCTCTCATCTCCTCTCATCTCTTCTACTCTCCTCTCCTCTCATCTCATCTCTCTCCTCTCATCTCATCTCCTCTCATCTCCTCTCATCTCATCTCCTCTCTCATCTCCTCTCATCTCATCTCATCTCCTCTCATCTCCTCTCATCTCCTCTCCTCTCATCTCATCTCCTCTCCTCTCATCTCCTCTCATCACATCTCATCTCATCTCCTCTCATCTCCTCTCCTCTCATCTCTATCCTCTCCTCTCCTCTCATCTCATCTCCTCTCATCTCTCTCTCCTCTCATCTCATCTCATCTCATCTCCTCTCTCATCTCCTCTCATCTCCTCTCCTCTCCTCTCCTCTCATCTCATCTCCTCTCATCTCATCTCATCTCATCTCCTCTCATCTCATCTCATCTCCTCTCATCTCCTCTCCTCTCCTCTCCTCTCTCACTCTCATCTCATCTCATCTCCTCTCATCTCTCTCCTCTCCTCTCATCTCATCTCCTCTCCTCTCCTCTCACTCTCATCTCCTCTCATCTCATCTCATCTCCTCTCATCTCCTCTCATCTCCTCTCATCTCATCTCATCTCCTCTCATCTCATCTCCTCTCCTCTCCTCTCCTCTCATCTCATCTCCTCTCATCTCCTCTCCTCTCATCTCATCTCCTCTCATCTCATCTCCTCTCATTTCCTCTCCTCTCCTCTCCTCTCCTCTCCTCTCATCTCCTCTCATCTCATCTCCTCTCATCTCATCTCCTCTCATCTCATCTCCTCTCATTTCCTCTCATCTCCTCTCCTCTCATCTCATCTCCTCTCCTCTCCTCTCATCTCATCTCCTCTCATCTCATCTCTCTCATTTCCTCTCATCTCCTCTCATCTCATCTCCTCTCCTCACATCACACTGAGACAAATGGAACATTTGTGATATTGGGCTATATAAATAAACATTGATTGATTGAGTCCCCTCTCGAGTCATCTCTCAAGTCTCCTCTTGAGTCATCTCTCAAGTCTCCTCTCGAGTCATCTCTCAAGTCTCCTCTCGAGTCATCTCTCAAGTCTCCTCTCGAGTCATCTCTCGAGTCATCTCTCGAGTCTCCTCTCGAGTCTCCTCTCGAGTCATCTCTCAAGTCTCCTCTCGAGTCATCTCTCAAGTCTCCTCTCGAGTCATCTCTCGAGTCATCTCTCGAGTCTCCTCTCGAGTCATCTCTCAAGTCTCCTCTCGAGTCATCTCTCAAGTCTCCTCTCAAGTCTCCTCTCGAGTCATCTCTCAAGTCTCCTCTCAAGTCTCCTCTCGAGTCATCTCTCAAGTCTCCTCTCGAGTCATCTCTCAAGTCTCCTCTCAAGTCTCCTCTCGAGTCATCTCTCAAGTCTCCTCTCCAGTTCCCTCTCAAGTCCCTACCCTATGTCCTGTCCCGTTGGGGTCCCCGCAGTCGACTCTTCTGCCGGGGGTCCTGCCAACCCTGTGTCCTGTTCCGTTGGGGTTCCTGCCGAAGCCTGTCCCACCGGCTCCGGTCCTGCCCGGCCCCTGTCTGGCCTTCGCCCCACTTCGGACTCTGTCTTGCCCCCGGGCCGTCCGCCCAAGCCCGTCCCCAGACCCCCTCCCCAGACCCCCTCCCCAGACCCCCTCCCCAGACCCCCTCCACGCACCCTGTTGGCCCTAGTTTTGTGTAACATGCGAAACATAAAGAAGATATGCAACGCCAAAATCCACTGAATATATATCACTGTTATATATATATATATATATATATATTATATTATATATATATATATATATATATATATATTATATATATATATATATATATATAATATATATATATATATTAGGGCTGTCAGTCAATTAAAAATAGTTAATCGCGATTAAACGCAAATTAATCGCACATTTTTGATCTGTTCTAAATGTACCTTAGAGGAATCTTTTTGAGTGTGTAATACTCTGATCAACACATGAGTGGACACAGTGCTTTATGCTAATGTTTATTATCGTTTGAACAATGACACATATTCTCATGAATATTAAACACAACAACCTGGAACCTCTCATTCAATACAGTGTGTGTGTGTGTGTGTGTGTGTGAGATGTCCCGCTGTCTGCTTCCTGCATCAAGTCAGTGCTCGCGCAGTTGTGTGGATCGAGCGCTCCTCTGTTTCATTGAAACAGCTCCTTGTATCCGTTAGCGCAGCTAGCTAGCACCAGATGCTAACAACAACAATGCACGTAAGGTCTCTCTCTCGCTCGCTCGGGCCACACACACACACACACACACACACACACACACACACACACACACACACACACCCTCCCGGTCCTCCAGGATATATATATA
>CM070444.1:28380527-28410527 GCA_036324595.1 Champsocephalus gunnari
ATATCTCCCTGTATATCTACCTGTGTATATCTACCTGTATATCTACCTGTATATCTATCTGTATATCTCCCTGTATATCTACCTGTGTATATCTACCTGTATATCTATCTGTATATCTACCTGTATATCTACCTGTGTTGCAGAGCTACCTGAGTGTGTGTCCCTGAGCTGTCCTCTGAACTCTCGCTGCATGGAGGAGGCTCTGACTGCTCGGCTGGTCTGTCAGTGTTTACCTGGATACCAGAAGTCCGGGGACACCTGTCTCTGTGAGTTGAGATCAGATGAGATGAACCTTTATTAATCCCTGTGTATTGAGATTGTCTCCTGCTGTCTGTCCCCAGCCGTGAACCCCTGCCGGACGCAGGTGTGCCACCTGCAGGCGTCCTGCGTCCCCACCGGGCTGGGCACGCACCTGTGTGCCTGTAAAGAGGGCTTCAGTGGAGACGGGAGGGTCTGCATGGCTGTGGACCCCTGCCAGAGGAACCAGGGGGGGTGCAGCACCGAGACCACGAGCTGCGTCTACGACGGCCCGGGGAAGGTCAGGGGACACATCTGTATCTGTTACCTGTGGGACGTTAACTCTTACCTGTGGGTCGTTATCTGTAGGACGTTAGCTCTTACCTGTGGGACGTTAGCTCTTAACTGTGGGACGTTACCTTTAGCACGTTAGCTCTTACCTGTAGGACGTTACCTTTAGGACGTTACCTTTAGCACGTTAGCTCTTACCTGTGGGACGTTAGCTCTTAACTGTGGGACGTTACCTTTAGCACGTTAGCTCTTACCTGTAGGACGTTACCTTTAGGACGTTACCTTTAGCACGTTAGCTCTTACCTGTGGGACGTTAGCTCTTAACTGTGGGACGTTACCTTTAGCACGTTAGCTCTTACCTGTAGGACGTTACCTTTAGGACGTTACCTTTAGCACGTTAGCTCTTACCTGTGGGACGTTAGCTCTTAACTGTGGGACGTTACCTTTAGCACGTTAGCTCTTACCTGTAGGACGTTACCTTTAGGACGTTACCTTTAGCACGTTAGCTCTTACCTGTGGGACGTTAGCTCTTAACTGTGGGACGTTACCTTTAGGAAGTTACGTTTAGCACGTTAGCTCTTAACTGTGGGACGTTACCTTTAGCACGTTAGCTCTTAACTGTGGGACGTTACCTTTAGGACGTTACCTTTAGCACGTTAGCTCTTAACTGTAGGACGTTACCTTTAGGACGTTACCTTTAGCACGTTAGCTCTTAACTGTAGGACGTTACCTTTTGCACGTTAACTCTTAACTGTAGGACGTTACCTTTAGGACGTTACCTTTAGCACGTTAGCTCTTAACTGTGGGACGTTACCTTTAGGAAGTTACGTTTAGCACGTTAGCTCTTAACTGTGGGACGTTACCTTTAGCACGTTAGCTCTTAACTGTGGGACGTTACCTTTAGGAAGTTACGTTTAGCACGTTAGCTCTTAACTGTGGGACGTTAGCTGTAGCACGTTAGCTCTTACCTCTAGGACGTTACCTTTAGCACTTTAGCTCTTACCTGTAGGACGTTACCTGTAGGACGTTACCTGTAGGACGTTACCTGTAGGACGTTACCTTTAGCACGTTAGCTCTTACCTGTCGGACGTTACCTTTAGGACGTTAGCTCTTACCTTAGGGATGTTAGCTCTTACCTGTAGGACGTTACCTTTAGGACGTTACCTTTAGCACGTTAGCTCTTAACTGTGGGACGTTACCTTTAGGAAGTTACGTTTAGCACATTAGCTCTTAACTGTGGGACGTTACCTTTAGCACGTTAGCTCTTAACTGTGGGACGTTACCTTTAGCACGTTACCTTTAGCACGTTAGCTCTTAACTGTGGGACGTTACCTTTAGGAAGTTACGTTTAGCATGTTAGCTCTTAACTGTGGGACATTAGCTGTAGCACGTTAGCTCTTAACTGTGGGACGTTACCTTTAGCACGTTAGCTCTTAACTGTGGGACGTTACCTTTAGCACGTTAGCTCTTAACTGTGGGACGTTACCTTTAGGAAGTTACGTTTAGCACGTTAGCTCTTAACTGTGGGACGTTACCTTTAGGAAGTTACGTTTAGCACATTAGCTCTTAACTGTGGGAGGTTACCTTTAGGACGTTACCTTTAGCACGTTAGCTCTTAACTGTGGGACGTTACCTTTAGCACGTTACCTTTAGCACGTTAGCTCTTAACTGTGGGACGTTACCTTTAGGAAGTTACGTTTAGCACGTTAGCTCTTAACTGTGGGACGTTACCTTTAGGACGTTACCTTTAGCACGTTAGCTCTTAACTGTGGGACGTTACCTTTAGGAAGTTACGTTTAGCATGTTAGCTCTTAACTGTGGGACGTTACCTTTAGCACGTTAGCTCTTAACTGTGGGACGTTACCTTTAGGAAGTTACGTTTAGCACGTTAGCTCTTAACTGTGGGATGTTAGCTCTTACCTGTAGGACGTTAGCTCTTACTTGTAGGACGTTACCTTTAGGACGTTACCTTTAGCACGTTAGCTCTTAACTGTGGGACGTTACCTTTAGGACGTTACCTTTAGCACGTTAGCTCTTAACTGTGGGACGTTACCTTTAGGACGTTACCTTTAGCACGTTAGCTCTTAACTGTGGGACGTTACCTTTAGCACGTTAGCTCTTAATTGTGGGACGTTACCTTTAGGACGTTAGCTCTTACCTCTAGGACGTTACCTTTAGCACTTTAGCTCTTACCTGTAGGACGTTACCTGTAGGACGTTACCTGTAGGACGTTACCTTTAGCACGTTAGCTCTTACCTGTCGGACGTTACCTGTAGGACGTTAGCTCTTACCTTAGGGACGTTAGCTCTTACCTGTAGGACGTTAGCTCTTAACTGTGGGACGTTACCTTTAGCACGTTAGCTCTTAATTGTGGGACGTTACCTGTAGGACGTTACCTGTAGGACGTTACCTTTAGCACGTTAGCTCTTACCTGTCGGACGTTACCTGTAGGACGTTAGCTCTTACCTTAGGGACGTTAGCTCTTACCTGTAGGACGTTACCTGTAGGACGTTACCTGTAGGACGTTAGCTCTTACCTCTAGGACGTTACCTTTAGCACTTTAGCTCTTACCTGTAGGACGTTACCTGTAGGACGTTACCTTTAGCACGTTAGCTCTTACCTGTCGGACGTTAGCTCTTACCTGTAGGACGTTACCTGTAGGACGTTAGCTCTTACCTGTGGGACGTTAGCTCTTACCTGTAGGACGTTAGCTCTTACCTGTAGGACGTTACCTGTAGGACGTTAGCTCTTACCTGTGGGACGTTAGCTCTTACCTGTAGGACGTTAGCTCTTACCTGTAGGACGTTAGCTCTTACCTGTAGGACGTTACCTGTGGGACGTTAGCTATTACCTGTAGGACGTTACCTGTGGGACGTTAGCTATTACCTGTAGGACGTTACCTGTGGGACGTTAGCTCTTACCTGTAGGACGTTAGCTCTTACCTGTAGGACGTTACCTGTGGGACGTTACCTGTGGGACGTTACCTGTGGGACGTTACCTGTGGGACGTTAGCTATTACCTGTAGGACGTTACCTGTGGGACGTTAGCTCTTACCTGTAGGACGTTAGCTCTTACCTGTAGGACGTTAGCTCTTACCTGTAGGACGTTACCTGTGGGACGTTACCTGTGGGACGTTAGCTATTACCTGTAGGACGTTACCTGTGGGACGTTAGCTCTTACCTGTGGGACGTTACCTGTGGGACGTTAGCTCTTACCTGTGGGATGTTAGCTCTTACCTGTAGGACGTTACCTGTGGGATGTTAGCTCTTACCTGTAGGACGTTACCTGTGGGACGTTAGCTCTTACCTGTGGGACGTTACCTGTGGGACGTTAGCTCTTACCTGTGGGATGTTAGCTCTTACCTGTAGGACGTTACCTGTGGGACATTAGCTTTTACCTGTGGGACATTAGCTCTTACCTGTGGGACGTTACTTGAAGGACGTTACCTGTAGGAAGTTACCTGTAGGACGTTAGCTCTTACCTGTGGGACATTACCTGTGGGACATTACCTGTGGGACATTACCTGTGGGACATTACCTGTGGGACGTTAGCTCTTACCTGTAGGATGTTACCTGTAGGACGTTACCTGTAGGACATTAACTCTTACCTGTAGGACGTTACCTATAGGACATTACCTGTAGGACGTTACCTGTAGGACATTAACTCTTACCTGTGGGACATTACCTGTGGGACGTTAGCTCTTACCTGTAGGACGTTACCTGTAGGACGTTAACTCTTACCTGTAGGACGTTACCTATAGGACATTACCTGTAGGACGTTACCTGTAGGACGTTAGCTCTTACCTGTGGGACATTAGCTCTTACCTGTGGGACGTTACTTGAAGGACGTTACCTGTAGGAAGTTACCTGTAGGACGTTACTTGTGGGACATTAACTCTTACCTGTGGGACATTAGCTGTAGGACGTTACCTGTGGGACATTAACTCTTACCTGTGGGACATTAGCTGTAGGACGTTACCTGTAGGACATTAACTCTTACCTGTAGGACGTTACCTATAGGACGTTAGCTCTTACCTGTAGGACGTTAACTTTTACCTGTGGGACATTAACTCTTACCTGTAGGACGTTACCTGTAGGACGTTACCTGTAGGACATTAACTCTTACCTGTAGGACGTTACCTATAGGACATTACCTGTAGGACGTTACCTGTAGGACATTAACTCTTACCTGTAGGACGTTACCTGTGGGACATTACCTGTAGGACGTTAGCTCTTACCTGTAGGACGTTACCTGTAGGACGTTACCTGTAGGACGTTACCTGTGGGACATTACCTGTAGGACATTAACTCTTACCTGTGGGACATTAACTCTTACCTGTAGGACGTTACCTGTGGGACATTACCTGTAGGACGTTAGCTCTTACCTGTAGGACGTTACCTGTAGGACGTTACCTGTAGGACGTTACCTGTAGGACGTTAGCTCTTACCTGTAGGACGTTACCTGTAGGACATTACCTGTAGGACATTAACTCTTACCTGTAGGACGTTACCTGTGGGACATTACCTGTAGGACATTAGCTCTTACCTGTGGGACGTTACTTGAAGGACGTTACCCGTAGGAAGTTACCTGTAGGACGTTACCTGTGGGACATTACCTGTGGGACATTAACTCTTACCTGTGGGACATTACCTGTGGGACATTACCTGTAGGACGTTAGCTCTTACCTGTGGGACATTAGCTCTTACCTGTGGGACATTAGCTCTTACCTGTGGGACGTTACTTGAAGGACGTTACCTGTAGGAAGTTACCTGTAGGACGTTACTTGTGGGACATTACCTGTGGGACATTAACTCTTACCTGTGGGACATTACCTGTGGGACATTACCTGTAGGACGTTAGCTCTTACCTGTAGGACGTTACCTGTAGGACGTTACCTGTAGGACATTAACTCTTACCTGTGGGACATTACCTGTGGGACGTTAGCTCTTACCTGTAGGACGTTACCTGTAGGACATTAACTCTTACCTGTGGGACGTTAGCTCTTACCTGTAGGACGTTACCTGTAGGACATTAACTCTTACCTGTAGGACGTTAACTCTTACCTGTATAACGTTACCTATAGGACGTTACCTATAGGACATTACCTGTAGGACGTTACCTGTAGGACGTTACCTGTAGGACGTTAACTGTAGGACGTTAACTCTTACCTGTGGGACATTACCTGTAGGACGTTACCTGTAGGACATTAACTCTTACCTGTGGGACGTTACCTGTTGGACATTAACTCTTACCTGTGGGACATTACCTGTAGGACGTTACCTGTAGGACATTAACTCTTACCTGTGGGACGTTACCTGTTGGACATTAACTCTTACCTGTAGGACGTTACCTGTAGGACGTTACCTGTAGGACGTTACCTGTAGGACGTTACCTGTAGGACGTTACCTGTAGGACGTTACCTGTAGGACATTAACTCTTACCTGTGGGACGTTACCTGTAGGACGTTAGCTCTTACCTGTAGGACGTTACCTATAGGACGTTAACTCTTACCTGTGGGACATTACCTGTGGGACATTACCTGTAGGACGTTAGCTCTTACCTGTAGGACGTTACCTATAGGACGTTAGCTCTTACCTGTAGGACGTTAACTTTTACCTGTAGGACATTAGATCTTACCTGTGGGACGTTAGCTCTTACCTGTGGGACGTTAGCTGTAGGACGTTACATCTTACCTGTGGGACGTTAGCTCTTACCTGTGTCAGTTACCTGAGAGACATTACCCATTACCTAACAGGTAACGTCCTACAGATAGGACAATACCTGTAGGATCACCTATAATCACCTGTTACATTAAGGACAATACCTATAAGACAATACCTGTAGGACATTACCTGAGTCTTTCCACTGTTACCTGTATGTCTCAACCGGTGTATTGACCTGTACCTGCACTCACCTGTCCTCCTCAGTCTCACTGCGAGTGTCTCCCGGGGTTTGTCCTCCGGAGGGACGGCAGCTGCAGCCTGAAGGACGCCTGCAGTCCCGCGTCCTGCCACCGGGAGGCGACCTGCAGAACCTCAGAGCCGGGCCAGGTCCAGTCAGTACCGCACAGACATCATTCCATTTTCTTTTTTAGTCTAACCTTTTATGCTCTTAACCTATTTTTTATAAATGTATTATTATTATTATATTATTATTATTATTATTATTATTATTATTATTATTATTATTATTATTATTATTATTATTATTATTATTATATAACCCTTCATACCGTCGTGTTGTGATGCACAGGTGACCGTTCTTTAATGTCCCCTCACCTGTCCTCTGACGAGTCCTCTGACGTGTCCTCTCACCTGTCGCCCTCACCTGTCCTCTGACGTGTCCTCTGACGAGTCCTCTGACGTGTCCTCTCACCTGTCGTCCTCACCTGTCCTCTGACGTGTCCTCTGACGAGTCCTCTGACGTGTCTTCTCACCTGTCCTCTGACGAGTCCTCTGACGTGTCGCCCTCACCTGTCCTCTGACGAGTCCTCTGATGTGTCCTCTCACCTGTCGCCCTCACCTGTCCTCTGACGAGTCCTCTGACGTGTCCTCTCACCTGTCGCCCTCACCTGTCCTCTGACGTGTCCTCTGACGAGTCCTCTGACGTGTCCTCTCACCTGTCACCCTCACCTGTCCTCTGACGTGTCCTCTGACGAGTCCTCTGACGTGTCCTCTCACCTGTCGCCCTCACCTGTCCTCTGACGAGTCCTCTGACGTGTCCTCTCACCTGTCCCCAGGTGCACCTGTAAGCAGGGGTTTGTGGGTAACGGGAAGGTGTGCTACGGGAACATCATGCAGCGTCTGAGCGACCTGAACACGGAGCCGCAGGGGCAGTGGAGGGGCCAGCTGAGCAGCGCCATGTCCCTGCTGGGTAACTGCCTTAACCAGGCCGCTAACAGGTCGCTAGCATGTCGCTAACAGGTCGCTAGCATGTCGCTAACAGGTCGCTAGCATGTCGCTAACAGCTCGCTAGCATGTCGCTAACAGGTCGCTAGCATGTCGCTAACAGGTCGCTAGCATGTCGCTAACACGTCGCTAACAGGTCGCTAACAAGTCGCTAACGGGCCGCTAACAAGTCGCTAACGGGTCGCTAGCATGTCGCTAACAGCTCGCTAGCATGTCGCTAACAGGTCGCTAGCATGTCGCTAACAGGTCGCTAGCATGTCGCTAACACGTCGCTAACAGGTCGCTAACAGGTCGCTAACAGGCCGCTAACGGGTCGCTAACGGGTCGCTAACAAGTCGCTAACAGGTCGCTAACGGGCCGCTAACGGGTCGCTAACGGGTCGCTAACGGGTCGCTAACGGGTCGCTAACAAGTCGCTAACGGGTCGCTAACGGGTCGCTAACGGGTCGCTAACAAGTCGCTAACGGGCCGCTAACGGGCCGCTAACAGGCCGCTAACGGGTCGCTAACGAGTCGATAACGGGTCGTTAACGGGTCGCTAACGGGTCGCTAACAAGTCGCTAACGGGTCGCTAACGGGTCGCTAACGGGTCGCTAACACGTCGCTAACAGGTCGCTAACAGGTCAGATTTGAGTTGGAATGAAGAACTGAATGAGAACGCTTTGCTTTCAGGGTCTCTCTCCTGGTCCCTGCAGAACCTGGGTCCATTCACCCTGTTCGTCCCGATCAATAAAGGCTTCAGGGGGGTTTCGGTGAGATCCTCTTATCTTGATAGTCTGTTATCCTTGCTGTGGGCTCAGACCTGAGTGAGGGTCTAACGACCCGTCCCCCTCTCAGGTGCGGAGTCTGACGGCGGACCGGTCTAAGGCTCAGTACCTCAGCAAGATGCACCTGGTGGCCGGAGTCCTGCCCTTCGACTCGCTGAAGAGAATCGATGTCTTCTACACCGTGACGGGAAAGATGGGGGAGATGGACACCAGCGAGGGGGTGAGACACACGGCTAACAAGTCGACATTTAGTCAGCAACAAGTCGGTATGAGTCGGTATGAGTCGGTGTGAGTCGGTGTGAGTCGGTATGAGTCGGGATGAGTCGGTATGAGTCGGTATGAGTCGGTATGAGTCGGGATGAGTCGGTATGAGTCGGTATGAGTCGGTATGAGTCGGGATGAGTCGGTATGAGTCGGTATGAGTCGGGATGAGTCGGTATGAGTCGGTATGAGTCGGGGTGAGTCGGTATGAGTCGGTGTGAGTCGGTATGAGTCGGTGTGAGTCGGTGTGAGTCGGTATGAGTCGGTATGAGTCGGGATGAGTCGGTATGAGTCGGTATGAGTCGGGATGAGTCGGGATGAGTCGGGATGAGTCGGTATGAGTCGGGACAACGTGGAGAAGAAATCAGACATGAGTCGGCACTGAGGCGCATATTAATCAGCTATAAGTTAGTTCCTTCTTGTCCCCCCCCCCAGGACCTGCAGACAAAGATCCGTCTCCACGGCAGCAGGAGGAACGCGGCGATCCTTCAGTCGGACGTGGTGGCGTCTAACGGGATGATCCACATCATCAACAAGCTGATGGACAGCGTGGCACCGACTGTGGAGAGCAACCCCCAGGTGAGACCTGGACCCCAGGTGAGACCTGGACCTCATATTGATCCACTGTTTCATTGAACTCAGACTGACTTCCTGTTTGTCTTCAACAGGAGAACCTGTCGAAGATCGTCTCTGACTACGGGAAGTTCGACACGTTCAAGTCCCTGTTAGAGGTTTGTAACTAGTTTATCTTGACTGGGTCTAGACTGAGTCCTGGTCTTGACTGAGTCCTGGTCTTGACTGAGTCCTGGTCTTGACTGAATCTTGGTCTTGACTGAGTCCTGGTCTTGACTGAGTCTTGGTCTTGACTGAATCTTGGTCTTGACTGAGTCCTGGTCTTGACTGAGTCTTGGTCTTGACTGAGTCTTGGTCTTGACTGAGTCCTGGTCTTGACTGAGTCTTGGTCTTGACTGAATCCTGGTCTTGACTGAGTCTTGGTCTTGACTGAGTCCTGGTCTTGACTGAGTCCTGGTCTTAACGGAGTCTTGGTCTTGACTGAGTCCTAGTCTTGACTAAGTCGTGGTCTTGACTGAGTCCTGGTCTTGACTGAGTCCTGGTCTTGACTGAGTCCTGGTCGTGACTGAGTCCTGGTCTTAACTGAGTCCTGGTCTTGACTGAGTCCTGGTCTTAACTGAGTCTTGGTCTTGACTCGGTCTTGGTCTTGACTGAGTCCTGGTCTTGACTAAGTCTTAGTCTTGACTGAGTCCTGGTCTTGACTGAGTCTTGGTCTTGACTCGGTCTTGGTCTTGACTGAGTCCTGGTCTTGACTAAGTCTTAGTCTTGACTGAGTCCTGGTCTTGACTGAGTCCTGGTCTTGACTGAGTCCTGGTCTTGATGGAGTCCTGGTCTTGACTGAGTCCTGGTCTTGATGGAATCTTGGCCTTGACTGAATCCTGGTCTTGACTGAGTCCTGGTCTTAACTGAGTCCTGGTCTTGACTGAGTCTTGGTCTTGACTCGGTCTTGGTCTTGACTGAGTCCTGGTCTTGACTGAGTCCTGGTCTTGACTGAGTCCTGGTCTTAACTGAGTCCTGGTCTTGATTCGGTCTTGGTCTTGACTGAGTCCTGGTCTTGATTCGGTCTTGGTCTTGATGGAGTCTTGGTCTTGACTGAGTCTTGGTCTTGACTGAGTCCTGGTCTTGATGGAGTCTTGGTCTTGACTGAGTCTTGGTCTTGACTGAGTCCTGGTCTTGACTGAGTCCTGGTCTTGACTGAGTCTTGGTCTTGACTGAGTCCTGGTGTTAACTGAGTCCTGGTCTTGATTCGGTCTTGGTCTTGACTGTGTCCTGGTCTTGATTCGGTCTTGGTCTTGATGGAGTCCTGGTCTTGACTGAGTCTTGGTCTTGACTGAGTCTTGGTCTTGACTCGGTCTTGACTGAGTCCTGGTCTTGATGGAGTCCTGGTCTTGACAGAGTCTTGGTCTTGACTGAGTCTTGGTCTTGACTCGGTCTTGGTCTTGACTGAGTCCTGGTCTTGATTCGGTCTTGGTCTTGATGGAGTCTTGGTCTTGACTGAGTCTTGGTCTTGACTGAGTCCTGGTCTTGACTGAGTCCTGGTCTTGACTGAGTCCTGGTCTTGACTGAGTCTGTCTTGACTGAGTCTTGACTGAGTCTTGACTGAGTCCTGGTCTTGACTGAGTCCTGGTCTTGACTGAGTCTTGGTCTTGACTGAGTCCTGGTCTTGACTGAGTCCTGGTCTTGACTGAGTCTTGGTCTTGACTGAGTCCTGGTCTTGACTGAGTCCTGGTCTTGACGGAGTCTTAGTCTTGACTGAGTCTTGGTCTTGACTGAGTCCTGGTCTTGACTGAGTCCTGGTCTTGACTGAGTCCTGCTCTTAACTGAGTCTTGGTCTTGACTCGGTCTTGGTCTTGACTGAGTCCTGGTCTTGACTAAGTCTTAGTCTTGACTGAGTCCTGGTCTTGACTGAGTCTTGGTCTTGACTGAGTCTTGGTCTTGACTCGGTCTTGGTCTTGACTGAGTCCTGGTCTTGACTAAGTCTTAGTCTTGACTGAGTCCTGGTCTTGACTGAGTCCTGGTCTTGACTGAGTCCTGGTCTTGACTGAGTCCTGGTCTTGACTGAGTCCTGGTCTTGATGGAGTCCTGGTCTTGACTGAGTCCTGGTCTTGATGGAGTCTTGGCCTTGACTGAATCCTGGTCTTGACTGAGTCCTGGTCTTAACTGAGTCCTGGTCTTGATTCGGTCTTGGTCTTGACGGAGTCTTGGTCTTGACTCGGTCTTGGTCTTGACTGAGTCCTGGTCTTGACTGAGTCTTGGTCTTGACTCGGTCTTGGTCTTGACTGAGTCCTGGTCTTGACTGAGTCCTGGTCTTGACTGAGTCCTGGTCTTAACTGAGTCCTGGTCTTGATTCGGTCTTGGTCTTGACTGATTCCTGGTCTTGATTCGGTCTTGGTCTTGATGGAGTCTTGGTCTTGACTGAGTCTTGGTCTTGACTGAGTCCTGGTCTTGATGGAGTCTTGGTCTTGACTGAGTCTTGGTCTTGACCGAGTCCTGGTCTTGACTGAGTCCTGGTCTTGACTGAGTCTTGGTCTTGACTGAGTCCTGGTCTTAACTGAGTCCTGGTCTTGATTCGGTCTTGGTCTTGACTGAGTCCTGGTCTTGATTCGGTCTTGGTCTTGATGGAGTCCTGGTCTTGACTGAGTCTTGGTCTTGACTGAGTCTTGGTCTTGACTCGGTCTTGACTGAGTCCTGGTCTTGATGGAGTCCTGGTCTTGACTGAGTCTTGGTCTTGACTGAGTCTTGGTCTTGACTCGGTCTTGATCTTGACTGAGTCCTGGTCTTGATTCGGTCTTGGTCTTGATGGAGTCTTGGTCTTGACTGAGTCTTGGTCTTGACTGAGTCCTGGTCTTGACTGAGTCCTGGTCTTGACTGAGTCCTGGTCTTGACTGAGTCCTGGTCTTGACTGAGTCTTAGTCTTGACTGAGTCTTGGTCTTGACTGAGTCCTGGTCTTGACTGAGTCCTGGTCTTGACTGAGTCCTGGTCTTGATGGAGTCTTGGTCTTGACTGAGTCTTGGTCTTGACTGAGTCCTGGTCTTGACTGAGTCCTGGTCTTGACTGAGTCTTGGTCTTGACTGAGTCCTGGTCTTAACTGAGTCCTGGTCTTGATTCGGTCTTGGTCTTGACTGAGTCCTGGTCTTGATTGGGTCTTGGTCTTGATGGAGTCTTGGCCTTGACTGAGTCTTGGTCTTGACTGAGTCCTGGTCTTGATGGAGTCCTGGTCTTGACTGAGTCCTGGTCTTGACTGAGTCCTGGTCTTGACTGAGTCTTAGTCTTGACTGAGTCTTAGTCTTGACTGAGTCTTGACTGAGTCCTGGTCTTGACTGAGTCCTGGTCTTGACTGAGTCCTGGTCTTGACTGAGTCTTGGTCTTGACTGAGTCCTGGTCTTGACTGAGTCCTGGTCTTGACTGAGTCTTGGTCTTGACTGAGTCCTGGTCTTGACTGAGTCCTGGTCTTGACTGAGTCTTAGTCTTGACTGAGTCTTGGTCTTGACTGAGTCCTGGTCTTGACTGAGTCCTGGTCTTGACTGAGTCCTGGTCTTGATGGAGTCTTGGTCTTGACTGAGTCTTGGTCTTGACTGAGTCCTGGTCTTGACTGAGTCCTGGTCTTGACTGAGTCTTGGTCTTGACTGAGTCCTGGTCTTAACTGAGTCCTGGTCTTGATTCGGTCTTGGTCTTGACTGAGTCCTGGTCTTGATTGGGTCTTGGTCTTGATGGAGTCTTGGCCTTGACTGAGTCTTGGTCTTGACTGAGTCCTGGTCTTGATGGAGTCCTGGTCTTGACTGAGTCCTGGTCTTGACTGAGTCCTGGTCTTGACTGAGTCTTAGTCTTGACTGAGTCTTAGTCTTGACTGAGTCTTGACTGAGTCCTGGTCTTGACTGAGTCCTGGTCTTGACTGAGTCCTGGTCTTGACTGAGTCTTGGTCTTGACTGAGTCCTGGTCTTGACTGAGTCCTGGTCTTGACTGAGTCTTGGTCTTGACTGAGTCCTGGTCTTGACTGAGTCCTGGTCTTGACTGAGTCTTAGTCTTGACCGAGTCTTGGTCTTGACCGAGTCCTGGTCTTGACTGAGTCCTGGTCTTGACTGAGTCCTGGTCTTGATTGAGTCTTGGTCTTGACTGAATCTTGGTCTTGACTGAGTCCTGGTCTTGACTGAGTCCTGGTCTTGACTGAGTCTTGGTCTTGACTGAGTCCTGGTCTTAACTGAGTCCTGGTCTTGATTCGGTCTTGGTCTTGACTGAGTCCTTGTCTTGATTCGGTCTTGGTCTTGACTGAGTCTTAGTCTTGACTGAGTCTTGGTCTTGACTGAGTCCTGGTCTTGACTGAGTCCTGGTCTTGATGGAGTCTTAGTCTTGACTGAATTCTGGTCTTGACTGAGTCCTGGTCTTGACTGAGTCTTGACTGAGTCTTAGTCTTGACTGAGTCCTGGTCTTGACTGAGTCTTGGTCTTGACTGAGTCCTGGTCTTGACTGAATTCTGGTCTTGACTGAGTCCTGGTCTTGACTGAGTCTTGACTGAGTCCTGGTCTTGACTGAGTCCTGATCTTGACTGAGTCCTGGTCTTGACTGAGTCTTGACTGAATTCTGGTCTTGACTGAGTCCTGGTCTTGACTGAGTCTTGACTGAATTCTGGTCTTGACTGAGTCTTGGTCTTGACTGAGTCCTGGTCTTGACTGAGTCCTGGTCTTGACTGAGTCTTGGTCTTGGCTGGGTCTTAAACTTGGTATCGACCTGATCTAGGTCTTTCTCTCAGTGTCTCTGGTCCTGGTTCTGGTCCTGCTGTTTTATTCTGATATCTGCTGAGATCAGAGAATGAGATAAAGAACTTCTCGTTGTTCTCGATTCAGAAAGTGTCTCTGGCCTCGGTTCTGGACCTGCCCGGTCCGATGACCGTCTTCGCCCCGACCAGCGCCGCCTTCAGCGCCATGCCGGACGGTCAGCTGGACTGGCTGAGCAGCACCGAGGTGAGACTCAGCTTCACAGACACACCTCACACCTCGTTGAAATGAAAGTAAACATGCTTTTATTGGGTAGGGCCGGTGGAAGCTGCTGGAGCTGATGAGGAACCACATCGTCCCGTCCTCCGGCGTGAGTAAAGACATTCATTCACCACACATCCCATAATGCCCCAGCCCTCCTGATGTCCGTCTGCTTTACAGCTGGACGTGTTTAACGCCGTCTCCGGCCCGCGCCTCGCCTCGTTGGCCAGCCAGGTCCTCACCATCAACGTGACGGACAACGTGAGTTCACCTCCCAGAAAACGTATTTTAACACGAAGTATTTGACTAGACATCGTTGTTGGCTGTCGTGCCGGGTGCAAACAGCACGGGGACGGATGTAGATCATGGAGATTCTAATTACGTGTAACCGATTGGTCCAGGGTCAGATTCTGGTGGACGGGGCCGCCGTGCTGGAGGCGGCGGTGGAGGGTAAGAACGGGCGTCTGTACGTCCTGGAGGGGGTCCTGACACCGGCCTCCATCTGCCCCATCCTGCCCCACCGCTGCGACCTCAACGAGACCCGGGCCACCGAGGTGAGACCTCAGGTCCACTGAAGCTGTCTCTGCTGTGTTTCAGAGTGTGTGTGTCCTGAAGGTGTCTCTGCTGTGTTTCAGGGGAAGTGTGTGTCCTGCTCGAATGTCCATCTGAGTCGGTGTGAGGGTGGAGTTCAACCGGTGAGACGTCTCACTCTGATATATTTCCCTGAACTCATGTAATCCTCAGCGCTGAGCACAGGAAGCTGTCCCTGTCTCAGCGCTGAGGACAGGAAGCTGTCCCTGTCTCAGCGCCTGAGGACAGGAAGCTGTCCCTGTCTCAGCGCTGAGGACAGGAAGCTGTCCCTGTCTCAGCGCCTGAGGACAGGAAGCTGTCCCTGTCTCAGCGCTGAGGACAGGAAGCTGCCCTGTCTCAGCGCTGGGACAGGAAGCTGCCCCTGTCTCCCTGCCCCGTCTCCCTGTCTCCCTGTCTCCGCGCCGTCTGATGAGCAGCTCTGTGTTTCAGGTACGATCCACCTACGGCTGCGCGTACCTTCGGAGCATCGAGGGATTGTTGAGCGTCAACTTCGGCTGCAAGCCGACCTGCAACACCACCGTTACCGTGAGCAACACACAACTACACACTGATAACACACAACTACACACTGATAACACACACACTGATAACACACAACTACACACTGATAACACACACACTGATAACACACAACTACGCACTGATAACACACACACACTGATAACACACAACTACACACTGATAACACACACACTGATAACACACAACTACACACTGATAACACACACTGATAACACACAACTACGCACTGATAACACACACACTGATAACACACAACTACACACTGATAACACACACACTGATAACACACAACTACACACTGATAACACACAACTACACACTGATAACACACACACACTGATAACACACACACTGATAACACACACACTGATAACACACAACTACACACTGATAACACACAACTACACACTGATAACACACACACTGATAACACACAACTACACACTGATAACACACAACTACACACTGATAACACACAACTACACACTGATAACACACACACACTGATAACACACACACTGATAACACACACACTGATAACACACAACTAAACACTGATAACACACACACTGATAACACACAACTACACACTGATAACACACAACTAAACACTGATAACACACAACTACACACTGATAACACACACACTGATAACACACAACTACGCACTGATAACACACACACTGATAACACACAACTACACACTGATAACACACAACTAAACACTGATAACACACACACTGATAACACACAACTACACACTGATAACACACAACTACACACTGATAACACACACACTGATAACACACAACTACACACTGATAACACACAACTAAACACTGATAACACACAACTACACACTGATAACACACAACTACACACTGATAACACACACACTGATAACACACACACTGATAACACACCTCTCAGGGCTTCCATAGGAACAGTCTTACAGTAACATGTTTCGCAGCACAAACATGTTGTTGTTGTTGTTGTTGTTGTTGTTGTTGTTGTTGTTGTTGTTGTTGACGGATGTTTCTGTGCTCAGACTCGGGCGTGTTGTAAAGGGTTCTACGGTCTGGACTGCACTTCCTGTCCCGGAGGATTCCAGACACCCTGTGCCGGACACGGCCAGGTAACACACACACACACACACACGCACGCACGCACGCACACACACGCACACACACACACACAAACACACCTCAGGTAAACACACACACACACACACCTGTGTCTGTGTTTCAGTGTGTGGAGGGGATCTCAGGGAACGGCTCTTGTATCTGCGAGCAGAACTTCGGAGGCTCTCGCTGTCAGTTCTGCTCGTCCTCCAGCCGGTTCGGACCCGGCTGCGCCAGAAGTAAGTCTTTGATGGAGAAACACAGTGTGTGCCTTCTAGAAGGGCCGTGCACACACACACACACACACACACACACACACACACACCCATTCATCTGTCTTCTAGAAGGGCCGTGCACAAATACACACACACACACACACACACACACACACACACAGACTACAGCTAACAGCTCATCTCCATCCGGTCCGCAGGTTCATAACAATCAATAAACAACAATAACATGGTGTGATCTCCATCAGTCAAATCATTAGGAACATAATACTTAGTCCACTTCCAATCCACTTCCAATCCACTTCCAATCCACTTCCAATCCACTTCCAATCCACTTCCAATCCACTTCCAATCCACTTCCAATACACGTCCAATACACGTCCAATCCACTTCCAATCCACTTCCAATCCACATCCAATACATGTCCAATACACTTCCAATACACTTCCAATCCACATCCAATACATGTCCAATCCACTTCCAATCCACTTCCAATCCACATCCAATACATGTCCAATCCACTTCCAATACACTTCCAATACACTTCAAAAACACTTCCAATTCACTTCCAATCCACTTCCAACACACTTCCAATCCACTTCCAATCCACTTCCAATCCACATCCAATCCACTTCCAATCCACTTCCAATCCATATCCAATCCACGTCCAATGCACTTCCAATCCACTTCCAATCCACTTCCAACACACTTCCAATCCACTTCCAATACACTATCCAATACACGTCCAATACACTTCCAATCCACATCCAATACATGTCCAATCCACTTCCAATACACTTCCAATACACTTCAAAAACACTTCCAATTCACTTCCAATCCACTTCCAACACACTTCCAATCCACTTCCAATCCACTTCCAATCCACATCCAATCCACTTCCAATCCACTTCCAATCCATATCCAATCCACGTCCAATGCACTTCCAATCCACTTCCAATCCACTTCCAACACACTTCCAATCCACTTCCAATACATATCCAATACACGTCCAATACACTTCCAATCCACTTCCAACACACTTCCAATCCACTTCCAATACACTTCCAATACTCTTCCAATCCACTTCCAATCCACTTCCAATCCACTTCAAATCCACTTCCAATACACTTCCAATCCACTTCCAACACACTTCCAATCCATGTCCAATACACTTCCAATCCACTTCCAATCCACTTCCAATCCACTTCCAATCCACTTCCAATCCATGTCCAATACACTTCCAATCCACTTCCAACACACTTCCAATCCACTTCCAATCCACTTCCAATCCACTTCCAATCCACTTCCAATCCATGTCCAATACACTTCCAATCCACTTCCAATCCACTTCCAATCCACTTCCAATCCACGTCCAATACACTTCCAATACACTTCCAATACACTTCCAATCCACTTCCAATCCACTTCCAATCCACGTCCAATCCACTTCCAATACACTTCCAATACACTTCCAATACACTTCCAATCCACTTCCAACACACTTCCAATCCACTTCCAATCCACTTCCAATCCATGTCCAATACACTTCCAATCCACGTCCAATCCACTTCCAATACACTTCCAATCCACTTCCAATCCACTTCCAATCCACGTCCAATCCACTTCCAATACACTTCCAATCCACTTCCAATACACTTCCAATCCACTTCCAATCCACTTCCAATACATCATAGATATAGTATGACAATACAGTTCAGATTAAAACAACTCAGATTACAGTGTAATTCATGTTTATTAAGGCGGTCTCTGTCTCACCTGTCTCTCACCTGTCTGTCTCTACCTGTCTGTCTCTCACCTGTCTGTCTCTACCTGTCTGTCTCTTACCTGTCTGCCTCTCACCTGTCTGTCTCACCTGTCCCTCACCTGTCTCTCACTGTCTGTCTCTCAACTGTCTGTGTCACCTTTATGTCTCACCTGTCTCTCACCTGTATGTTTCACCCGTCTCTCACCCGTCTCTCACCTGTCTCTCACCTGTCTCTCACCTGTATGTCTCACCTGTCTCTCACCTGTCTGTCTCTCACCTGTCTGTCTCACCTGTCTCTCACCTGTCTGTCTCTCAACTGTCTCTCACCTGTCCCTCACCTGTCTCTCACCTGTCTCTCACCTGTCTCTCACCTGTCTGTGTCACTTGTATGTCTCACCTGTCTCTCACCTGTTTCTCACCTGTATGTCTCACCTGTCTCTCACCTGTCTGTGTCACCTGTCTCTCACCTGTCTCTCACCTGTTTCTCACCTGTCTCTCACCTGTCTCTCACCTGTATGTCTCACCTGTCTCTCACCTGTCACTAACCTGTCTGTCTCACCTGTCTCTCACCTGTATGTCTCACCTGTCTCTCACCTGTATGTCTCACCTGTCTCTCACCTGTATGTCTCACCTGTCTCTCACCTGTATGTCTCACCTGTCTCTCACCTGTCTGTCTCTCAACTGTCTCTCACCTGTCCCTCACCTGTCTCTCACCTGTCTGTCTCTCACCTGTCTCTCACCTGTCTCTCACCTGTCTCTCACCTGTCTGTGTCACTTGTATGTCTCACCTGTCTCTCACCTGTTTCTCACCTGTATGTCTCACCTGTCTCTCACCTGTCTGTGTCACCTGTCTCTCACCTGTCTCTCACCTGTTTCTCACCTGTCTCTCACCTGTCTCTCACCTGTCTCTCACCTGTCTCTCACCTGTATGTCTCACCTGTCTCTCACCTGTCACTAACCTGTCTGTCTCACCTGTCTCTCACCTGTATGTCTCACCTGTCTCTCACCTGTATGTCTCACCTGTCTCTCACCTGTATGTCTCACCTGTCTCTCACCTGTCTGTCTCACCTGTCGCTAACCTGTCTGTCTCACCTGTCTCTCACCTGTCTGTCTCACCTGTCACTAACCTGTCTGTCTCACCTGTCTCTCACCTGTCTGTCTCACCTGTCTCTCACCTGTATGTCTCACCTGTCTCTCACCTGTCTGTCTCACCTGTCGCTAACCTGTCTGTTTCACCTGTCCCTCACCTGTCTCCCAGCCTGTCCCTGTGTCCACGGGCAGTGTGAGAACCGTCCAGATTCAGACGGACGCTGTAAACCAGACTCGTGTCAGCCGGGCTTCACCGGGCGGTTCTGTGAGAGACGGACAGCGCCGTGTGGCCTTCAGGTTCACTTCTGTCACGCTCACGCAGACTGCGACTTCACTCAGGGGGCGTTCAGGTGAGCTCACCTGTCCCTCGCAGGGTGTCCTCCATTAGAAACCGTGTAGTCAGAGACAGGACGTAAACCCCAACGTTGCTGTGATATCTCGTTTTAACGGTCACTTTACTTTAAACACATCTTGTATTATTATTTTAACTGTTTACTCGATCTTTCTCCACCTCGTGGGAATCCTCTTTGAACTCGGACCCGCTCTCAACGCCTAAGTTCCATCTTATCTTATCTTAGGTGTGTTTGTAAACCTGGTTACCAAGGTGACGGGATCACCTGTGTGGAGGCGGACCCGTGCGCCCCCCCCCTCCGTGGAGGCTGCAGCATCAACGTGAGTTATTAAACCCTAAAGCACTTTGATCCACAGAGACACTTTGGTCCACGACACAGACACTTCTGAACGCCTCAGGACACTTTGGTCCACGACAGAGACACTTCTGAACCCCTCAGGACACGTTGATCCACTACAGAGACACTTCTGAACGCCTCAGGACACTTTGATCCACTACAGAGACACTTCTGAACGCCTCAGGACACTTTGATCCACGACAGAGACACTTCTGAACGCCTCAGGACACTTTGATCCACTACAGAGACACTTCTGAACGCCTCAGGACACTTTGATCCACTACAGAGACACTTCTGAACCCCTCAGGACACTTTGATCCACTACAGAGACACTTCTGAACGCCTCAGGACACTTTGATCCTCTACAGAGACACTTCTGAACCCCTCAGGACACTTTGATCCACTACAGAGACACTTCTGAACGCCTCAGGACACTTTGATCCACTCCAGAGACACTTTTGAACCCCTCAGGACACTTTGATCCACTACAGAGACACTTCTGAACGCCTCAGGACACTTTGATCCACTACAGAGACACTTCTGAACCCCTCAGGACACTTTGATCCACTACAGAGACACTTCTGAACGCCTCAGGACACTTTGATCCACTACAGAGACACTTCTGAACGCCTCAGGACACTTTGATCCACTACAGAGACACTTCTGAACCCCTCAGGACACTTTGATCCACCCCAGAGACACTTCTGAACCCCTCAGGACACTTTGATCCACTACAGAGACACTTCTGAACCCCTCAGGACACTTTGATCCACTACAGAGACACTTCTGAACCCCTCAGGACACTTTGATCCACCCCAGAGACACTTCTGAACCCCTCAGGACACTTTGATCCACTACAGAGACACTTCTGAACCCCTCAGGACACTTTGATCCACTACAGAGACACTTCTGAACCCCTCAGGACACTTTGATCCACGACAGAGACACTTCTGAACCCCTCAGGACACTTTGATCCACTACAGAGACACTTCTGAACCCCTCAGGACACTTTGATCCACTCCAGAGACACTTCTGAACGCCTCAGGACACTTTGATCCACTACAGAGACACTTCTGAACCCCTCAGGACACTTTGATCCACTACAGAGACACTTCTGAACCCCTCAGGACACTTTGATCCACGACAGAGACACTTCTGAACCCCTCAGGACACTTTGATCCACTACAGAGACACTTCTGAACGCCTCAGGACACTTTGATCCACTACAGAGACACTTCTGAACCCCTCAGGACACTTTGATCCACTACAGAGACACTTCTGAACGCCTCAGGACACGTTGATCCACGACAGAGACACTTCTGAACGCCTCAGGACACTTTGATCCACTACAGAGACACTTCTGAACCCCTCAGGACACTTTGATCCACTCCAGAGACACTTCTGAACCCCTCAGGACACTTTGATCCACTACAGAGACACTTCTGAACGCCTCAGGACACGTTGATCCACGACAGAGACACTTCTGAACGCCTCAGGACACTTTGATCCACTACAGAGACACTTCTGAACCCCTCAGGACACTTTGATCCACTACAGAGATAAATAACTTTAATAACATTTACTGACATGTTTATGATTTAATATTTTCTACAGTTTTTAGTTTTCACTTGTCGAACCCTAACCCTAACCCTAAAGCAGTAAATGTATTTCAAGTTTAAATTAAGGCAGTATTTTGCGCTGCGCCCCCTGCAGGCCAAGTGTGTGCGCAGCGCTCCTGGAGCTCACAGCTGTCTGTGTCTGAGCGGCTGGAGGCGGGACGGAAACGACTGTCAGCCAATCAACAACTGCCAGGCGCCTGAGGGGGGGGGCTGCCATCCTAACGCCTCCTGCATCTACGTGGGACCTGGACAGGTGAGGACACACCTGACCCTGAACACACCATGAGCAACATCACATGTAGCTGAGGCTTTTATCCAGAGCGTCTCACAATAAGTGCGTTCGAACTTGAAGAAAACAGAATCATAAAGTCCATCAGGTTTCATAGAGCCAGACATTTCAAGTGCTACTCAGCTGGCTTAAGAGAAGCCAGCCCTTTGTTAGTATATAAGTGCTTTGTTAGTATATAAGAGCTTTGTTAGTATATAAGAGCTTTGTTAGTATATAAGTGCTTTGTTAGTATATAAGTGCTTTGTTAGTCTATAAGAGCTTTGTTAGTATATAAGAGCTTTGTTAGTCTATAAGAGCTTTGTTAGTATATAAGAGCTTTGTTAGTATATAAGAGCTTTGTTAGTATATAAGCCCTTTGTTAGTATATAATTCCTTTGTTAGTATATAAGTGCTTTGTTAGTATATAAGTGCTTTGTTAGTATATAAGAGCTTTGTTAGTATATAAGAGCTTTGTTAGTATATAAGAGCTTTGTTAGTATATAAGCCCTTTGTTAGTATATAAGTGCTTTGTTAGTCTATAAGAGCTTTGTTAGTATATAAGAGCTTTGTTAGTATATAAGAGCTTTGTTAGTATATAAGTGGTTTGTTAGTATATAAGTGCTTTGTTAGTATATAAGAGCTTTGTTACTATATAAGAGCTTTGTTAGTATATAAGAGCTTTGTTAGTATATAAGTGCTTTGTTAGTATATAAGCCCTTTGTTAGTATATAATTCCTTTGTTAGTATATAAGTGCTTTGTTAGTATATAAGCCCTTTGTTAGTATATAAGCCCTTTGTTAGTCTATAAGTGCTTTGTTAGTATATAAGTGCTTTGTTAGTATATAAGAGCTTTGTTAGTATATAAGTCCTTTGTTAGTATATAAGTGCTTTGTTAGTATATAAGTGCTTTGTTAGTATATAAGAGATTTGTTAGTATATAAGTCCTTTGTTAGTATATAAGCCCTTTGTTAGTATATAATTCCTTTGTTAGTATATAAGTGCTTTGTTAGTATATAAGTGCTTTGTTAGTATATAAGAGCTTTGTTAGTATATAAGTCCTTTGTTAGTATATAAGTGCTTTGTTAGTATATAAGTGCTTTGTTAGTATATAAGAGATTTGTTAGTATATAAGTCCTTTGTTAGTATATAAGCCCTTTGTTAGTATATAATTCCTTTGTTAGTATATAAGTGCTTTGTTAGTATATAAGTGCTTTGTTAGTATATAAGAGCTTTGTTAGTATATAAGAGCTTTGTTAGTATATAATTCCTTTGTTAGTATATAAGTGCTTTGTTAGTATATAAGCCCTTTGTTAGTATATAAGCCCTTTGTTAGTCTATAAGTGCTTTGTTAGTATATAAGTGCTTTGTTAGTATATAAGAGCTTTGTTAGTATATAAGTCCTTTGTTAGTATATAAGCCCTTTGTTAGTATATAATTCCTTTGTTAGTATATAAGTGCTTTGTTAGTATATAAGAGCTTTGTTAGTATATAAGTGCTTTGTTAGTATATAAGAGCTTTGTTAGTATATAAGTCCTTTGTTAGTATATAAGCCCTTTGTTAGTATATAATTCCTTTGTTAGTATATAAGTGCTTTGTTAGTATATAAGAGCTTTGTTAGTATATAAGTGCTTTGTTAGTATATAAGTGCTTTGTTAGTATATAAGTGCTTTGTTAGTATATAAGAGCTTTGTTAGTATATAAGAGCTTTGTTAGTATATAAGTGCTTTGTTAGTATATAAGAGCTTTGTTAGTATATAAGTGCTTTGTTAGTATATAAGTGCTTTGTTAGTATATAAGTGCTTTGTTAGTATATAAGAGCTTTGTTAGTATATAAGTGCTTTGTTAGTATATAAGAGCTTTGTTAGTATATAAGTGCTTTGTTAGTATATAAGTGCTTTGTTAGTATATAAGTGCTTTGTTAGTATATAAGAGCTTTGTTAGTATATAAGTCCTTTGTTAGTATATAAGAGCTTTGTTAGTAGTTCTATCCTCGAGGTGGAGTCGAAAGAGATGAGTTTTCTTCCACCATCTTGGAGCCAGGATAGCGCACGTGAACATATCGGACACAGAACAGATCAAACAGATACAACAGTGCAAGAAGAGTAGATGGAATGATAAACGAGAGACATCGTGTGAATCCTGACGGGGGTCAGGATTCACACGATGTCTCTCCTGACGGGGTCACCAGACACTGATATTGATTCCCCCACCTCAGAGCGACTGCAGCTGTAAGCCGGGCTACAGAGGCAGTGGCAGCGACTGTGAGGCGGTGAACCAGTGCGTCTCCCAGCGGGGGGGCTGCCACCACCTGGTCAGTATCAGTACTACACCTATTCTGCAAAAGCCACTTCTTCATGTCTCTTCTACATCAACATGTGTCCCCTCTTCTTCATGTCTCTTCTACATCAACATGTGTCCCCTCTTCTCCATGTCTCTTCTACATCAACATGTGTCCCCTCTTCTTCATGTCTCTTCTACATCAACATGTGTCCCCTCTTCTCCATGTCTCTTCTACATCAACATGTGTCCCCTCTTCTTCACGTCTCTTCTACATCAACATGTGTCCCCTCTTCTCCACGTCTCTTCTACATCAACATGTGTCCCCTCTTCTCCATGTCTCTTCTACATCAACATGTGTCCCCTCTTCTTCATGTCTCTTCTACATCAACATGTGTCCCCTCTTCTCCATGTCTCTTCTACATCAACATGTGTCCCCTCTTCTTCACGTCTCTTCTACATCAACATGTGTCCCCTCTTCTCCATGTCTCTTCTACATCAACATGTGTCCCCTCTTCTCCATGTCTCTTCTACATCAACATGTGTCCCCTCTTCTTCATGTCTCTTCTACATCAACATGTGTCCCCTCTTCTTCATGTCTCTTCTACATCAACATGTGTCCCCTCTTCTTCATGTCTCTTCTACATCAACATGTGTCCCCTCTTCTTCATGTCTCTTCTACATCAACATGTGTCCCCTCTTCTTCATGTCTCTTCTACATCAACATGTGTCCCCTCTTCTTCATGTCTCTTCTACATCAACATGTGTCCCCTCTTCTTCATGTCTCTTCTACATCAACATGTGTCCCCTCTTCTCCATGTCTCTTCTACATCAACATGTGTCCCCTCTTCTTCATGTCTCTTCTACATCAACATGTGTCCCCTCTTCTTCATGTCTCTTCTACATCAACATGTGTCCCCTCTTCTTCATGTCTCTTCTACATCAACGTGTGTCCCCTCTTCTTCATGTCTCTTCTACATCAACATGTGTCCCCTCTTCTTCATGTCTCTTCTACATCAACATGTGTCCCCTCTTCTTCATGTCTCTTCTACATCAACGTGTGTCCCCTCTTCTTAGAGGAAGTTCAGAAACACGTAACTCTGGATGTTCTTTCTCGCTCACGAGAGGAACAGCCGGCGAAACGACAGCCTCGCCGACTGGTTTATATTCAACCATATATCGAGCCCGATTCTGGATTTCAAAGGTGTGCTCTCAAAAGATATTTATAAATGACTATTATCATTATTATAAGCAAGACAATAAACGGCAAAGATATGTAGAAAATAAACAAATTTGAGAAACGTTCATAACGAGCGTAACGTGGGAGAAAATACGTTTCTAGCTAAACGTGATTGAGAATGCAGTTTAGTTCGTTGAGACTCTGGATCTGACCGTGTTGTGTTCAGGCGACCTGGTTAGTATCAGTGCTACCTTCCCCATCGTATCGTTGAGTCTCTGGATCTGACCGTGTTGTGTTCAGGCGACCTGGTTAGTATCAGTGCTACCTTCCCCATCGTATCGTTGAGTCTCTGGATCTGACCGTGTTGTGTTCAGGCGACCTGGTTAGTATCAGTGCTACCTTCACCCATCGTATCGTTGAGTCTCTGGATCTGACCGTGTTGTGTTCAGGCGACCTGGTTAGTATCAGTGCTACCTTCCCCATCGTATCGTTGAGACTCTGGATCTGACCGTGTTGTGTTCAGGCGACCTGGTTAGTATCAGTGCTACCTTCCCCATCGTAGCGTTGAGTCTCTGGATCTGACCGTGTTGTGTTCAGGCGACCTGGTTAGTATCAGTGCTACCTTCCCCATCGTAGCGTTGAGTCTCTGGATCTGACCGTGTTGTGTTCAGGCGACCTGGTTAGTATCAGTGCTACCTTCCCCATCGTATCGTTGAGTCTCTGGATCTGACCGTGTTGTGTTCAGGCGACCTGGTTAGTATCAGTGCTACCTTCCCCATCGTATCGTTGAGTCTCTGGATCTGACCGTGTTGTGTTCAGGCGACCTGGTTAGTATCAGTGCTACCTTCCCCATCGTATCGTTGAGTCTCTGGATCTGACCGTGTTGTGTTCAGGCGACCTGGTTAGTATCAGTGCTACCTTCCCCATCGTAGCGTTGAGTCTCTGGATCTGACCGTGTTGTGTTCAGGCGACCTGGTTAGTATCAGTGCTACCTTCCCCATCGTAGCGTTGAGTCTCTGGATCTGACCGTGTTGTGTTCAGGCGACCTGGTTAGTATCAGTGCTACCTTCCCCATCGTATCGTTGAGTCTCTGGATCTGACCGTGTTGTGTTCAGGCGACCTGGTTAGTATCAGTGCTACCTTCCCCATCGTAGCGTTGAGTCTCTGGATCTGACCGTGTTGTGTTCAGGCGACCTGGTTAGTATCAGTGCTACCTTCCCCATCGTAGCGTTGAGTCTCTGGATCTGACCGTGTTGTGTTCAGGCGACCTGGTTAGTATCAGTGCTACCTTCACCCATCGTAGCGTTGAGTCTCTGGATCTGACCGTGTTGTGTTCAGGCGACCTGGTTAGTATCAGTGCTACCTTCCCCATCGTAGCGTTGAGTCTCTGGATCTGACCGTGTTGTGTTCAGGCGACCTGGTTAGTATCAGTGCTACCTTCACCATCGTAGCGTTGAGTCTCTGGATCTGACCGTGTTGTGTTCAGGCGACCTGCCAGCTGCTGTCCTCTCAGTGGACATGTGTCTGTGACGATGGATACTCCGGAGACGGACACGTGTGTTATGGGACCGTCTTCCAGGTGAGCTCCGGCTGTCCACACCTCACCTGTGTTTCTTTACCTCAATGTTAAAATACTCACATTCAAAGTCTGGAGTAAATGTACTTAGTTACTTTCTGTACTCTCCGTGATGCCTTCAGGCGCTGATGACTCTGCCGGATGTTTCTGAGTTTTCCACCTGGACCACTGTGAGTACAAACTGATTCCTTTCTCACATTCACATATTCAGCACAGTTGTAAAACAAAGAGAGGACATAATCCCATGTGATCTCAGAGGATCCCATGTGATCTCAGGTGATCCCATGTGATCTCAGAGGATCCCATGTGATCTCAGGTGATCCCATGTGATCTCAGAGGATCCCATGTGATCTCAGGTGATCCCATGTGATCTCAGAGGATCCCATGTGATCTCAGGTGATCCCATGTGATCTCAGGTGATCCCATGTGATCTCAGAGGATCCCATGTGATCTCAGGTGATCCCATGTGATCTCAGGTGATCCCATGTGATCTCAGAGGATCCCATGTGATCTCAGATGATCCCATGTGATCTCAGAGGATCCCATGTGATCTCAGAGTGATCCCATGTGATCTCAGGTGATCCCATGTGATCTGAGATGTGTTCCTGTGGTTGTGTTCAGGACTCTGGAGTGTCCTGGTCTCTGTCGGATCAGAACCTCACACTGCTGGTCCCGTCCTCGGCTGCCGTCTCTAAGATGTCCTCAGAGGACAGAAGCTTCTGGACCCTGACGGGCAACCTGCCCAGCCTCCTCAGGTCTGACCTCCGAACCAGCTGAACCTCTCAGAGTGCTGTGCGTTAGCGCTGACAGCTAGCTTGTGTCCTCCACAGGAACCACATGATCCCGGGGACCTTCCCGTCGTCCAGCCTGAGCAGCGCGTCCTCTCTGACCTCGCTCCTCAAGACTTCACTTCCTGTCTCCACCACCAACCAGGCGAGTCTTGTTTGTTTATGTCAGGTCAGACCCCTGTGAGGACCCAGAGTCTGAAGGTGTGACGCTTTGTGCAGGGGCAGTTCTCTGTGGGAGGAGCCACCATCACCACGGCGGACATCGCTGCCACCAACGGGCTGATCCACGTCATCGACCAGGTGATCACATGACACGCTGCAGAACACGATGACATCACTACGTAACGCTCACGCTCCTATTGGCTAGCGCTCCAACACATTGTACGTGATAGGCTAAGAGGCGGGACATCTCTAAGCTGGTTGACCAGTCACATCAGAGCCGACTTCGCTCTGGTTTCAGACAGAGGGTGAAAAGAGGCAGTATGAGAACAAAGATCAAGAGCTTTTTGAACATTAAACAATTTTCGAATCAACTCTGTAACCACATCAATGCTAACGATGCTATATATGCTAACGTTGCTAACGATGCTATATATGCTAACGATGCTATATATGCTAACGTTGCTAACGATGCTATATATGCTAACGTTGCTAACGATGCTATATATGCTAACGTTGCTAACGATGCTATATATGCTAACGTTGCTAACGATGCTATCAATGCTAACGATGCTAACGATGCCAATGACCCTTCTTCCTGTCTGCAGGTCCTGGTTCCCGACAGGAAGCTGAGTGAAGGTCTGCTGGAGACGCTCGCCCTGCGTCCGGAGTTCTCTCTCTTCAGATCGTACCTCATCGTACGTAATATCTCAATGTAATCACTACATACGTGGAGGCGTTGTTTGTAACGGTGTGTGATGGCGTGCAGGACTACAACCTGACGGGGGAGATCGAGCAGGCGGACGAGTTCACCGTCTTCGCCCCGACTGACGCTGCCGTCACGGATTACCTCACCAAGATGGCCGCCACCGCTCTGGTACGGTACTCAGTCCTGATCGACTGGCAGTGAACAAACATGGCGGTGTTTCGTGTCAGTGAAAGGCTTTTACTCTGAAACAGGATGTGAACACGGTGTCAGTGAAAGGCTTTTACTCTGAAACAGGATGTGAACACGGTGTCAGTGAAAGGCTTTTACTCTGAAACAGGATGTGAACACGGTGTCAGTGAAAGGCTTTTACTCTGAAACAGGATGTGAACACGGTGTCAGTGAAAGGCTTTTACTCTGAAACAGGATGTGAACACGGTGTCAGTGAAAGGCTTTTACTCTGAAACAGGATGTGAACACGACCCGGTACCACGTGGTTCTGTCTGAGCGGCTCCTGAGGACCGAGCTGCAGCCCGGAGGCTTCAGGGCCTCCATGCTGGGAGAGAGCTTCCAGCTGAGGTTCAGCCCCCGGGAGGGGAAGGTGAGACACATCACCCTCTGATCGACATCACACTCTGATCGACATCACCCTCTGATCAATATCACCCTCTGATCGATATCATACTCTGATCGAAATCATACTCTCTGATCAATATCACACTCTCTGATCGATATCACCCTCTGATCGATATCATACTCTCTGATCAATATCACACTCTCTGATCGATATCACCCTCTGATCGATATCATACTCTCTGATCAATATCACACTCTCTGATCGATATCACCCTCTGATCGATATCATACTCTCCGATCAACATCACACTCTCTGATCAACATCACACTCTCCGATCAATATCACACTCTCTGATCAATATCACCCTCTGATCGACATCATACTCTCTGATCAATATCACACTCTCTGATCGATATCACCCTCTGATCGATATCATACTCTCTGATCAATATCACACTCTCTGACCGATATCACCCTCTGATCGATATCATACTCTCTGATCAATATCACACTCTCTGATCGATATCACCCTCTGATCGATATCATACTCTCTGATCAATATCACACTCTCTGATCGATATCACCCTCTGATCGATATCATACTCTCCGATCAACATCACACTCTCTGATCAACATCACACTCTCCGATCAATATCACACTCTCCGATCAACATCACACTTTCCGATCAACATCACACTCTCCGATCAATATCACACTCTCCGATCAATATCACACTCTCCGATCAATATCACACTCTCCGATCAACATATCACCCTCTGATCAACATCACACTCTCCGATTAATATCACACTCTCTGATCAACATCACAC
>CM070444.1:28415527-28423027 GCA_036324595.1 Champsocephalus gunnari
GTCTTCAATGTGTACTTCAGATCAGCTCCACGTCAGAAATGAGCATGCTTGATGTCTCTCTCCATAATGAGCATGCTTGACGTCTCTCTCCATAGAGGCTGAGTCATCATGTTCATCACAGAGCTGTCATAACCTTAGAAGAAAAAGGACAACAACAATTAGGACCACACATTAAATCACATCCAGTATAATAATCACACTTACTCGCGGCCTCTCCTGATTCCTCAATCTCAATGACGTTCATTTATTTATCCCCTCTATTTATAACACATCGATAAACCCCGCGAATCTCCACCCAGATGTAAAGTCCCGCTCACATGAACTCCTACACCCAGCATGAGTTTACGGCACAGTTATTGTTATTGTTTTATCGTTGTTGTTGTTTTCTTGCTGTTTCCTGCAGAAGCGCGTGATGACAGGCCCACCGCACCGCGAGCTGTTAGCTTCGATGCTGCGCAGCCACATCGTGATGTGTCACACGCTGCTGCCCGCCGACCTCGCCCGACCCCGAAACCTCACCTCGCTGTCGGGCACCGTGATGACCACCCGCAGCCAGGAGGTGACCAATCACAGAGCAGCCTGGATCTACGGAGCCATAACAGATGCATCATATCACTTGCACTCTCGTAGCCCTTACACAAACTTGATTAGAATCCTTATTTAAAATAACCCAATCAGAGAGCAGAGTCTGGGCAAGGGGCGGGGCTAACACCAACAATCGATCGATCAAGTAGTCGTGAAAAATCTGTTTCTATGATCAGTTTCTATGATCTGTTTCTATGATCAGTTTCTATGATCTGTTTCTATGATCAGTTTCTATGATCTGTTTCTATGATCAGTTTCTATGATCTGTTTCTATGATCTGTTTCTATGATCAGTTTCTATGATCTGTTTCTATGATCAGTTTCTATGATCAGTTTCTGTGATCAGTTTCTATGATCAGTTTCTGTGATCAGTTTCTATGATCTGTTTCTATGATCAGTTTCTATGATCTGTTTCTATGATCAGTTTCTATGATCTGTTTATATGATCAGTTTCTATGATCTGTTTCTATGATCTGTTTCTATGATCAGTTTCTATGATCAGTTTCTATGATCAGTTTCTATTATCTGTTTCTATGATCAGTTTCTATGATCAGTTTCTATGATCTGTTTCTATGATCAGTTTCTATGATCAGTTTCTATGATCTGTTTCTATGATCAGTTTCTATGATCTGTTTCTATGATCTGTTTCTATGATCAGTTTCTATGATCAGTTTCTATGATCTGTTTCTATGATCAGTTTCTATTATCTGTTTCTATGATCAGTTTCTATGATCTGTTTCTATGATCTGTTTCTATGATCAGTTTCTATGATCTGTTTCTATGATCAGTTTCTATGATCAGTTTCTATGATCTGTTTCTATGATCAGTTTCTATGATCAGTTTCTATGATCTGTTTCTATGATCAGTTTCTATGATCTGTTTCTATGATCTGTTTCTATGATCAGTTTCTATGATCAGTTTCTATGATCTGTTTCTATGATCAGTTTCTATTATCTGTTTCTATGATCAGTTTCTATGATCTGTTTCTATGATCTGTTTCTATGATCAGTTTCTATGATCTGTTTCTATGATCTGTTTCTATGATCTGTTTCTATGATCAGTTTCTATTATCTGTTTCTATGATCAGTTTCTATGATCTGTTTCTATGATCAGTTTCTATGATCAGTTTCTATGATCTGTTTCTATGATCAGTTTCTATGATCTGTTTATATGATCAGTTTCTATGATCTGTTTCTATGATCAGTTTCTATGATCTGTTTCTATGATCAGTTTCTATGATCAGTTTATATGATCTGTTTCTATGATCAGTTTCTATGATCTGTTTATATGATCAGTTTCTATGATCTGTTTCTATGATCTGTTTCTATGATCAGTTTCTATGATCAGTTTCTATGATCAGTTTCTATTATCTGTTTCTATGATCAGTTTCTATGATCTGTTTCTATGATCAGTTTCTATGATCAGTTTCTATGATCTGTTTCTATGATCAGTTTCTATGATCTGTTTCTATGATCTGTTTCTATGATCAGTTTCTATGATCAGTTTCTATGATCTGTTTCTATGATCAGTTTCTATTATCTGTTTCTATGATCAGTTTCTATGATCTGTTTCTATGATCTGTTTCTATGATCAGTTTCTATGATCTGTTTCTATGATCAGTTTCTATGATCAGTTTCTATGATCTGTTTCTATGATCAGTTTCTATGATCAGTTTCTATGATCTGTTTCTATGATCAGTTTCTATGATCTGTTTCTATGATCTGTTTCTATGATCAGTTTCTATGATCAGTTTCTATGATCAGTTTCTATGATCAGTTTCTATTATCTGTTTCTATGATCAGTTTCTATGATCAGTTTCTATGATCTGTTTCTATGATCAGTTTCTATGATCAGTTTCTATGATCTGTTTCTATGATCAGTTTCTATGATCTGTTTCTATGATCTGTTTCTATGATCAGTTTCTATGATCAGTTTCTATGATCTGTTTCTATGATCAGTTTCTATTATCTGTTTCTATGATCAGTTTCTATGATCTGTTTCTATGATCTGTTTCTATGATCAGTTTCTATGATCTGTTTCTATGATCAGTTTCTATGATCAGTTTCTATGATCTGTTTCTATGATCAGTTTCTATGATCAGTTTCTATGATCTGTTTCTATGATCAGTTTCTATGATCTGTTTCTATGATCTGTTTCTATGATCAGTTTCTATGATCTGTTTCTATGATCAGTTTCTATTATCTGTTTCTATGATCAGTTTCTATGATCTGTTTCTATGATCTGTTTCTATGATCAGTTTCTATGATCTGTTTCTATGATCTGTTTCTATGATCTGTTTCTATGATCAGTTTCTATTATCTGTTTCTATGATCAGTTTCTATGATCTGTTTCTATGATCAGTTTCTATGATCAGTTTCTATGATCTGTTTCTATGATCAGTTTCTATGATCTGTTTCTATGATCAGTTTCTATGATCTGTTTCTATGATCTGTTTCTATGATCAGTTTCTATGATCAGTTTCTATGATCAGTTTATATGATCTGTTTCTATGATCTGTTTCTATGATCTGTTTCTATGATCAGTTTCTATGATCAGTTTCTGTGATCAGTTTCTGTGATCTGTTTCTATGATCTGTTTCTATGATCAGTTTCTATGATCAGTTTCTATGATCTGTTTCTATGATCAGTTTCTATGATCTGTTTCTATGATCAGTTTCTATGATCTGTTTCTATGATCTGTTTCTGTGATCAGTTTCTATGATCTGTTTCTATGATCAGTTTCTATGATCAGTTTCTATGATCTGTTTCTGTGATCTGTTTCTGTGATCTGTTTCTATGATCAGTTTCTATGATCAGTTTCTATGATCTGTTTCTATGATCAGTTTCTATGATCAGTTTCTATGATCAGCTTCTATGATCTGTTTCTATGATCAGTTTCTATGATCAGTTTCTATGATCTGTTTCTATGATCAGTTTCTATGATCAGTTTCTATGATCAGTTTCTATGATCAGTTTCTATGATCTGTTTCTATGATCAGTTTCTATGATCTGTTTCTATGATCAGTTTCTATGATCAGTTTCTATGATCTAGCTAATGCTAACGCTAGCGGACCATACTATTGGAAATCCTTACCTTTATATTCTTGGAGAAGTCAAACCCTGGTGACTTTAGCGACCGTCTGATGAACGTTAACATAATGCGTGTGCGTTCATTCTAACCCCAGATCGACCTCGGGACGCTTGAGGATGAATGCTAACGTCCTCTGTTGGTACTTTCAGGGCAGCATCTTCATCAACGATGCTAACGTGACGTACAGTAACGGCGTCAGTGTGAACGGGATCTTCCACGAGATCAGCAAGTTCCTGGTGTCTCCCGTCCCGGGCGAGGGTCTTCCCGTCACTCTGGTCAGAACCGCAAACGGATGGAATGTATTTTTATTTTGTGGGATTCATTTCCTGTAAACTCACATTCTGGATGTTTCCGTGACGCAGCTGAACCTGACGGACGTGGCCGAGCGTCACGGGTATAACGCCTTCATCAAGCTGCTGCAGGTGAGACGACACCACGATGTCTAATGCTGGTGATGGTATCCCGTTGAGTCCTTCAGCTCTCATCTCCTGGTTTCAGGACTCCGGGCTGATGGACCTGCTTCAGAACCACATCTTCCAGCCGGTCACGCTCTTCATGCCTTCAGACAGCGTCATGGCCGCCCTGCCGAAGGAGCAGAGGGACTTCCTGTTTCACCCAGACAACCGGGCCCAGCTGGCTGAGTACCTGAAGTACCACATCCTGCAGGGCCAGAAGGTGAGCTAGAGCTAACTAGACCTGAGGGACCAAGTCCAGAAGGTGAGCCAGAACTAACTAGACCTGAGGGACCAAGTCCAGAAGGTGAGCTAGAGCTAACTAGACCTGAGGGACCAAGTCCAGAAGGTGAGCCAGAACTAACTAAACCCGAGGTACCAAGTCCAGAAGGTGAGCCAGAACTAACTAGACCTGAAGGACCAAGTCCAGAAGGTGAGCTAGAGCTAACTAGACCTGAGGGACCAAGTCCAGAAGGTGAGCCAGAACTAACTAAACCCGAGGTACCAAGTCCAGAAGGTGAGCCAGAACTAACTAGACCTGAGGGACCAAGTCCAGAAGGTGAGCCAGAACTAACTAGACCTGAAGGACCAAGTCCAGAAGGTGAGCTAGAGCTAACTAGACCTGAGGGACCAAGTCCAGAAGGTGAGCCAGAACTAACTAAACCCGAGGTACCAAGTCCAGAAGGTGAGCCAGAACTAACTAAACCTGAAGGACCAAGTCCAGAAGGTGAGCTAGAGCTAACTAGACCTGAGGGACCAAGTCCAGAAGGTGAGCCAGAACTAACTAAACCTGAGGGACCAAGTCCAGAAGGTGAGCCAGAACTAACTAAACCTGAGGGACCAAGTCCAGAAGGTGGGCCAGAACTAACTAAACCTGAAGGACCAAGTCCAGAAGGTGAGCCAGAACTAACTAAACCTGAAGGACCAAGTCCAGAAGGTGAGCTAGAGCTAACTAGACCTGAGGGACCAAGTCCAGAAGGTGAGCCAGAACTAACTAAACCTGAGGGACCAAGTCCAGAAGGTGAGCCAGAACTAACTAACCCTGAGGGACCAAGTCCAGAAGGTGAGCCAGAACTAACTAACCCTGAGGGACCAAGTCCAGAAGGTGAGCCAGAACTAACTAACCCTGAGGGACCAAGTCCAGAAGGTGAGCCAGAACTAACTAAACCTGAGGGACCAAGTCCAGAAGGTGAGCCAGAACTAACTAAACCTGAGGGACCAAGTCCAGAAGGTGAGCCAGAACTAACTAAACCTGAGGGACCAAGTCCAGAAGGTGGCCAGAACTAACTAACCCTGAGGTACCAAGTCCAGAAGGTGAGCCAGAACTAACTAAACCTGAGGTACCAAGTCCAGAAGGTGAGCCAGAACTAACTAAACCTGAGGGACCAAGTCCAGAAGGTGAGCCAGAACTAACTAAACCTGAGGGACCAAGTCCTGAAGGTGAGCCAGAACTAACTAAACCTGAGGGACCAAGTCCAGAAGGTGAGCCAGAACGAACTAAACCCGAGGGACCAAGTCCAGAAGGTGAGCCAGAACTAACTAAACCTGAAGGACCAAGTCCAGAAGGTGAGCCAGAACGAACTAAACCCGAGGTACCAAGTCCAGAAGGTGAGCCAGAACTAACTAACTAACCCTGAGGGACCAAGTCCAGAAGGTGAGCCAGAACTAACTAAACCTGAGGGACCAAGTCCAGAAGGTGAGCCAGAACTAACTAACCCTGAGGGACCAAGTCCAGAAGGTGAGCCAGAACTAACTAAACCTGAGGGACCAAGTCCAGAAGGTGAGCCAGAACTAACTGACCCTGAGGGACCAAGTCCAGAAGGTGAGCCAGAACTAACTAAACCTGAGGGACCAAGTCCAGAAGGTGAGCCAGAACTAACTAAACCTGAGGGACCAAGTCCAGAAGGTGAGCCAGAACTAACTAAACCTGAGGGACCAAGTCCAGAAGGTGAGCCAGAACTAACTAACCCTGAGGGTACCAAGTCCAGAAGGTGAGCCAGAACTAACTAAACCTGAGGGACCAAGTCCAGAAGGTGAGCCAGAACTAACTAACCCTGAGGGACCAAGTCCAGAAGGTGAGCCAGAACTAACTAACCCTGAGGGACCAAGTCCAGAAGGTGAGCCAGAACTAACTAACCCTGAGGGACCAAGTCCAGAAGGTGAGCCAGAACTAACTAACCCTGAGGGACCAAGTCCAGAAGGTGAGCCAGAACGAACTAAACCTGAGGGACCAAGTCCAGAAGGTGAGCCAGAACTAACTAAACCTGAGGGACCAAGTCCAGAAGGTGAGCCAGAACTAACTAACCCTGAGGGACCAAGTCCAGAAGGTGAGCCAGAACTAACTAACCCTGAGGAACCAAGTCCAGAAGGTGAGCCAGAACTAACTAAACCTGAGGGACCAAGTCCAGAAGGTGAGCCAGAACTAACTAAACCTGAGGGACCAAGTCCAGAAGGTGAGCCAGAACTAACTAAACCTGAGGGACCAAGTCCAGAAGGTGAGCCAGAACTAACTAAACCTGAAGGTGAGCCAGAACTCTAAAGAAAGCATGTCCCCCCAGGTGTATGCTGAGGGTCTGATCCACCAGGAGGGGGTCCGGACTCTGCAGGGTTCCCCGCTGTCCTTCACCTGCGGGGGGGCGGACGCCATGGTGAGTACAGCAGCAGGTAGGGAGGTGGAGAGCAGGGGCGGGGACAAGCAACCTCTGAATCCAGATCTCTCACCATGACTCGCGCACGCATGCACGTGCACGGTGTGGCGTGACCACCAAACAGAAAGATATGGACACAAGATGTGCAAAATCCTTTAGTGTCCTACCCATGTGAACATGATTTAAGTGGGGGGGAGCTAACCTCCTCTAGGGGGTCCGGGGGCATGCTCCTAGGGGGGTCCGGGGGCATGCTCCTAGGGGGGTCCGGGGGCATGCTCCTAGGGGGGTCGGGGGCATCCGGGGGGTCCGGGGGCATGCTCCTAGGGGGGTCCGGGGGCATGCTCCTAGGGGGGTCCGGGGGCATGCTCCGGGAAGTTGAAAGCATCCATCTGGTGCACTCTGAGAGATCCATGGACACATCTCTGAACACCAGATGAGACAGAACTGGAAGCAGATTTATTTTTCTTTATGGATATTTCACAAATCTCTCTCCTTTCAAACCGGATTCTTCTTTATTAATAACAACTTGTTTTACTGTCATATAGTATTTTATAGCCCGTTTACTTAATTCTCTTGTTTATAGCTGTAATGATCATATAAAGATGTGCCTGACTGGTCGTAGGAAAAGCTTCTTATACCCGTTAGCATAGCGAGCTAACAGATGCTAACAACAAAGCTACGGCCCGAGCTCGGCGAGACGGAGGAGCTCCACCGGGCTCTCAGCGA
>CM070444.1:28428027-28470527 GCA_036324595.1 Champsocephalus gunnari
AAGTGTGTGTCCCTGCAGGTGTGTTAAAGTGTGTGTCCCTGCAGGTGGAGGTGTGTTAAAGTGTGTGTCCCTGCAGGTGGAGGTGTGTTAAAGTGTGTGTCCCTGCAGGTGGAGGTGTGTTAAAGTGTGTGTCCCTGCAGGTGGAGTGTGTTAAAGTGTGTGTCCCTGCAGGTGGAGGTGTGTTAAAGTGTGTGTCCCTGCAGGTGGAGGTGTGTTAAAGTGTGTGTCCCTGCAGGTGGAGGTGTGTTAAAGTGTGTGTCCCTGCAGGTGGAGGTGTGTTAAAGTGTGTGTCCCTGCAGGTGGAGGTGTGTTAAAGTGTGTGTCCCTGCAGGTGGAGGTGTGTTAAAGTGTGTGTGTCCTGCAGGTGGAGGTGTGTTAAAGTGTGTGTCCCTGCAGGTGGAGGTGTGTTAAAGTGTGTGTCCCTGCAGGTGGAGGTGTGTTAAAGTGTGTGTGTCCCTGCAGGTGGAGGTGTGTTAAAGTGTGTGTCCCTGCAGGTGGAGGTGTGTTAAAGTGTGTGTCCCTGCAGGTGTGTTAAAGTGTGTGTCCCTGCAGGTGGAGGTGTGTTAAAGTGTGTGTCCCTGCAGGTGGAGGTGTGTTAAAGTGTGTGTCCCTGCAGGTGTGTTAAAGTGTGTGTCCCTGCAGGTGGAGGTGTGTTAAAGTGTGTGTCCCTGCAGGTGGAGGTGTGTTAAAGTGTGTGTTCCTCAGGTGGAGGTGTGTTAAAGTGTGTGTCCCTGCAGGTGGAGGTGTGTTAAAGTGTGTGTTCCTCAGGTGGAGGTGTGTTAAAGTGTGTGTCCCTGCAGGTGGAGGTGTGTTAAAGTGTGTGTTCCTCAGGTGGAGGTGTGTTAAAGTGTGTGTCCCTGCAGGTGTGTTAAAGTGTGTGTCCCTGCAGGTGGAGGTGTGTTAAAGTGTGTGTCCCTGCAGGTGGGGTGTGTTAAAGTGTGTGTCCCTGCAGGTGTGTTAAAGTGTGTGTCCCTCAGGTGGAGGTGTGTTAAAGTGTGTGTCCCTGCAGGTGGAGGTGTGTTAAAGTGTGTGTCCCTGCAGGTGGAGGTGTGTTAAAGTGTGTGTCCCTGCAGGTGGAGGTGTGTTAAAGTGTGTGTCCCTCAGGTGTGTTAAAGTGTGTGTCCCTCAGGTGGAGGTGTGTTAAAGTGTGTGTCCCTGCAGGTGGAGGTGTGTTAAAGTGTGTGTTCCTCAGGTGGAGGTGTGTTAAAGTGTGTGTGTCTGCAGGTGGAGGTGTGTTAAAGTGTGTGTCCCTGCAGGTGGAGGTGTGTTAAAGTGTGTGTTCCTCAGGTGGAGGTGTGTTAAAGTGTGTGTCCCTGCAGGTGTGTTAAAGTGTGTGTCCCTGCAGGTGGAGGTGTGTTAAAGTGTGTGTCCCTGCAGGTGTGTTAAAGTGTGTGTCCCTGCAGGTGTGTTAAAGTGTGTGTCCCTCAGGTGGAGGTGTGTTAAAGTGTGTGTCCCTGCAGGTGGAGGTGTGTTAAAGTGTGTGTCCCTGCAGGTGGAGGTGTGTTAAAGTGTGTGTCCCTGCAGGTGGAGGTGTGTTAAAGTGTGTGTCCCTGCAGGTGGAGGTGTGTTAAAGTGTGTGTCCCTGCAGGTGGAGGTGTGTTAAAGTGTGTGTCCCTCAGGTGGAGGTGTGTTAAAGTGTGTGTCCCTCAGGTGGAGGTGTGTTAAAGTGTGTGTCCCTGCAGGTGGAGGTGTGTTAAAGTGTGTGTCCCTGCAGGTGGAGGTGTGTTAAAGTGTGTGTCCCTGCAGGTGGAGGTGTGTTAAAGTGTGTGTCCCTGCAGGTGGAGGTGTGTTAAAGTGTGTGTCCCTCAGGTGGAGGTGTGTTAAAGTGTGTGTCCCTGCAGGTGGAGGTGTGTTAAAGTGTGTGTCCCTCAGGTGGAGGTGTGTTAAAGTGTGTGTCCCTGCAGGTGGAGGTGTGTTAAAGTGTGTGTCCCTGCAGGTGGAGGTGTGTTAAAGTGTGTGTCCCTCAGGTGGAGGTGTGTTAAAGTGTGTGTCCCTGCAGGTGGAGGTGTGTTAAAGTGTGTGTCCCTCAGGTGGAGGTGTGTTAAAGTGTGTGTCCCTCAGGTGGAGGTGTGTTAAAGTGTGTGTCCCTGCAGGTGGAGGTGTGTTAAAGTGTGTGTCCCTGCAGGTGGAGGTGTGTTAAAGTGTGTGTCCCTGCAGGTGGAGGTGTGTTAAAGTGTGTGTCCCTGCAGGTGGAGGTGTGTTAAAGTGTGTGTCCCTCAGGTGGAGGTGTGTTAAAGTGTGTGTCCCTGCAGGTGGAGGTGTGTTAAAGTGTGTGTCCCTCAGGTGGAGGTGTGTTAAAGTGTGTGTCCCTGCAGGTGGAGGTGTGTTAAAGTGTGTGTCCCTGCAGGTGGAGGTGTGTTAAAGTGTGTGTCCCTGCAGGTGGAGGTGTGTTAAAGTGTGTGTCCCTCAGGTGGAGGTGTGTTAAAGTGTGTGTCCCTGCAGGTGGAGGTGTGCAGTGCGCCCCCCCCTGCGCCCCTAAAGCCGTCTGCCAGCAGAACAACACCTGCGTCTGCCGGCCGTTCTACGTGGGAGACGGGCTCACCTGCACAGGTAATACATGCAGGTGATTGAAGTCATGTGACCGGTGTCATGTGACCGGTGTCATGTGACTGAAGTTGTGTGTCTGAACATGAACACCCGGTGTTGTTGTGTAGCGGCGGAGCTGTGCGGCACGTGGAACGGCGGCTGCTCCAGGCTCGCGCGGTGCTCTCAGCGCGGGGAGCAGGTGAGCTGCACCTGTCTCGACGGGCACGCTGGAGACGGCTTCACCTGCTTCCCTGAGGACGCCTGCGTCGCCAGGGACAACGGGGGCTGCAGCGAGCACGCCGCCTGCAGCATGACGGCGCCGGTGAGACACGCTAAACACGCTAACACAAGCTATCACACGCTAACACAACAACACGCTAACACACGCTAACACAACAACACACGCTAACACACGCTAACACAACAACACACGCTAACACACGCTAACACACGCTAACACAACAACACGCTAACACACGCTAACACAACAACACGCTAACACACGCTAACACAACAACACACGCTAACACAACAACACACGCTAACACACGCTAACACACGCTAACACAAGCTAACACACGCTAACACAACAACACACGCTAACACACGCTAACACACGCTAACACAACAACACACGCTAACACACGCTAACACAAGCTATCACACGCTAACACAAGCTAACACACGCTAACACAACAACACACGCTAACACACGCTAACACAAGCTAACACACGCTAACACAACAACACACGCTAACACACGCTAACACAACAACACACGCTAACACACGCTAACACAACAACACACGCTAACACACGCTAACACAAGCTAACACACGCTAACACAACAACACACGCTAACACACGCTAACACAAGCTATCACACGCTAACACAACAACACACGCTAACACACGCTAACACACGCTAACACACGCTAACACACGCTAACACAAGCTATCACACGCTAACACAACAACACGCTAACACACGCTAACACAACAACACACGCTAACACACGCTAACACACGCTAACACAACAACACGCTAACACACGCTAACACAACAACACACGCTAACACACGCTAACACAAGCTATCACACGCTAACACACGCTAACACAACAACACGCTAACACACGCTAACACAACAACACACGCTAACACACGCTAACACAACAACACACGCTAACACACGCTAACACACGCTAACACACGCTAACACAAGCTATCACACGCTAACACAACAACACGCTAACACACGCTAACACAACAACACACGCTAACACACGCTAACACAACAACACGCTAACACACGCTAACACAACAACACACGCTAACACACGCTAACACAAGCTATCACACGCTAACACAACAACACGCTAACACACGCTAACACACGCTAACACAACAACACACGCTATCACACGCTAACACACGCTAACACAAGCTATCACACGCTAACACAACAACACGCTAACACACGCTAACACAACAACACACGCTAACACACGCTAACACAACAACACACGCTAACACAACAACACACGCTAACACACGCTAACACAACAACACACGCTAACACAACAACACACGCTAACACAACAACACACGCTAACACACGCTAACACACGCTAACACAACAACACACGCTAACACACGCTAACACACGCTAACACAACAACACACGCTAACACACGCTAACACAACAACACACGCTAACACACGCTAACACAACAACACACGCCAACACACGCTAACACAACAACACACGCCAACACACGCTAACACAACAACACATGCTAACACACGCTAACACACGCTAACACACGCTAACACTAGCTAACACAACAACACACGCTAACACACGCTAACACAACAACACACGCTAACACACGCTAACACGCTAACACACGCTAACACACGCTAACACAACAACACACGCTAACACACGCTAACACAACAACACATGCTAACACACGCTAACACAAGCTAACACAACAACACACGCTAACACACGCTAACACACGCTAACACAACAACACACGCTAACACAACAACACATGCTAACACACGCTAACACAAGCTAACACAACAACACACGCTAACACAACAACGCCAACGCCACCAACACAGAGCCGTTATGTGTCAAATTATCATGTAATCATTTAAAACATAGTCTTATACTCTCTGTCTGTGTGTGTGTGTGTGTGTGTGCGTGTGTGTGTGTGTGTGTGTGTGTGTGTGCGTGTGTGTGTGTGTGCGTGTGTGTGTGTGCAGGGGAAGAGGAAGTGCACCTGTAAGGATCGGTACATTGGAGACGGTCTCACCTGTGATCTGAAGCAGGCGCCGCTCAGCCGCTGTCTCCATGACAACGGCCGCTGCCACCCGGACGCAAGCTGCACCGACCTGCACTACCAGGGTAACTCATATAAACTATAAGAGATCAGAATCAGAATACCTGAAATGTACTTTGTTACAGCAGAAAAGAGCCTAATACAGCTTAATGTTAGCTTAGAAGCGTGTGTGTGTGTGTGTGTGTGTGTGTGTGGCCTTGCATTACTATACTTGTGGGGACCTAAATCTGTTTACACAGTCACGTGTGGGGACTCGCCTCCTTTATGGGGACAAATTGGAGGTCCCCATAAGGGATCATTAATTTTAGGGTGAAGACTTGGTTAGGATCAGTCTCCAGGAAATGCATGTAAGTCAATGTAATGTCCCCTGAAGTGATGTATACATGGTATCTGTGTGTGTGTGTGTGTGTGTGTGGTGTGTGTGTGTGTGGTGTGTGTGTGTGTGTGTGTGTGTGTGTGTAGACTCTACTCTCGGTGTGTATCACCTGCGTTCGGACAGCAATCAGTACCGGCTGAACTTCAGCTCGGCTCAGACGGCCTGCGCTGCAGAGGGAGGGAGCCTGGCTACATACACCCAGCTGTCCTACGCTCAGCAGGTCAGTGAACGCACCGCGGCTACATACACCCAGCTGTCCTACGATCAGCAGGTCAGTGAACCCACCGCGGCTACATACACCCAGCTGTCCTACGCTCAGCAGGTCAGTGAACGCACCGCGGCTACATACTTCCAGCTGTCCTACGCTCAGCAGGTCAGTGAACGCACCGCGGCTACATACACCCAGCTGTCCTACGCTCAGCAGGTCAGTGAACGCACCGCGGCTACATACACCCAGCTGTCCTACGCTCAGCAGGTCAGTGAACGCACCGTGGCTACATACACCCAGCTGTCCTACGCTCAGCAGGTCAGTGAACGCACCGTGGCTACATACACCCAGCTGTCCTACGCTCAGCAGGTCGGTGAACGCACCGTGGCTACATACACCCAGCTGTCCTACGCTCAGCAGGTCAGTGAACGCACCGTGGCTACATACTCCCAGCTGTCCTACGCTCAGCAGGTCAGTGAACGCACCGCGGCTACATACACCCAGCTGTCCTACGCTCAGCAGGTCAGTGAACGCACCGTGGCTACATACACCCAGATGTCCTACGATCAGCAGGTCAGTGACACATGCTGATGTAGAAGAGACATGTGTCCCCTCTGTGTGAAGAGGGAGTCTCTTTACACAGAGGGGACACGTGTTGATGTAGAAGAGACATGTCTCTGGTCTCTGGTTCTCTCTGTGGTCCCAGCACCAGGACCAGGTCTCTGAACCCCAGCTGGTCTCTCTCTCTTCAGGGTGGGCTCAACATGTGTTCTGCCGGCTGGCTGGCCCAGGCCCGGGTCGGGTACCCCACCACCTTCCCCAGCCCCAGCTGTGGCTTCGGACACATCGGCATCGTGGACTACGGGGTCCGGAAGAACCAGAGCGAGACCTGGGACGCCTTCTGCTACCGGATGAAGGGTAAGTTTAATAATAATAATACATCTCATCTATATCGCACACTTTAAAAACAACGTCATGAGGTTATATATATCTTTATGATGTTAGAGATGAGCAAAGTGTGTGTGTGTGTGTGTGTGTGTGTGTGTTTCAGAGGTGGTGTGTGAGTGTAAGCCCGGATACGTTGGAGACGGCTTCAGCTGCACAGGAAACCTGATGCAGGTCCTCCAATCAACAGCCAGCTTCTCCAACTTCCTCACAGTGAGTCGGCACTTTTTAATGATTTATAGCCGAGTCACTTTTTAATGATTTATAGCCGAGTCACTTTTTAATGATTTATAGCCGAGTCACTTTTTAATGATTTATAGCCGAGTCACTATTTAATGATTTATAGCCGAGTCACTATTTAATGATTTATAGCCGAGTCACTATTTAATGATTTATAGCCGAGTCACTATTTAATGATTTATAGCCGAGTCACTTTTTAATGATTTATAGCCGAGTCACCTTTTAATGATTTATAGCCGAGTCACTTTTTAATGATTTATAGCCGAGTCACTTTTTAATGATTTATAGCCGAGTCACTTTTTAATGATTTATAGCCGAGTCACTTTTTAATGATTTATAGCCGAGTCACTTTTTAATGATTTATAGCCGAGTCACTTTTTAATGATTTATAGCCGAGTCACTATTTAATGATTTATAGCCGAGTCACTTTTTAATGATTTATAGCCGAGTCACTTTTTAATGATTTATAGCCGAGTCACTTTTTAATGATTTATAGCCGAGTCACTATTTAATGATTTATAGCCGAGTCACTTTTTAATGATTTATAGCCGAGTCACTATTTAATGATTTATAGCCGAGTCACTTTTTAATGATTTATAGCCGAGTCACTTTTTAATGATTTATAGCCGAGTCACCTTTTAATGATTTGTAGCCGAGTCACTTTTTAATGATTTATAGCCGAGTCACCTTTTAATGATTTGTAGCCGAGTCACTTTTTAATGATTTGTAGCCGAGTCACTTTTTAATGATTTGTAGCCGAGTCACTTTTTAATGATTTATAGCCGAGTCACTTTTTAATGATTTATAGCCGAGTCACTATTTAATGATTTATAGCCGAGTCACTTTTTAATGATTTATAGCCGAGTCACTTTTTAATGATTTATAGCCGAGTCACTTTTTAATGATTTATAGCCGAGTCACTTTTTAATGATTTATAGCCGAGTCACTTTTTAATGATTTATAGCCGAGTCACTTTTTAATGATTTATAGCCGAGTCACTTTTTAATGATTTATAGCCGAGTCACTATTTAATGATTTATAGCCGAGTCACTTTTTAATGATTTATAGCCGAGTCACTTTTTAATGATTTATAGCCGAGTCACCTTTTAATGATTTATAGCCGAGTCACTTTTTAATGATTTATAGCCGAGTCACTTTTTAATGATTTATAGCCGAGTCACTTTTTAATGATTTATAGCCGAGTCACTTTTTAATGATTTATAGCCGAGTCACTTTTTAATGATTTATAGCCGAGTCACTTTTTAATGATTTATAGCCGAGTCACTATTTAATGATTTATAGCCGAGTCACTTTTGAATGATTTATAGCCGAGTCACTTTTTAATGATTTATAGCCGAGTCACTATTTAATGATTTATAGCCGAGTCACTTTTTAATGATTTATAGCCGAGTCACTTTTTAATGATTTATAGCCGAGTCACTATTTAATGATTTATAGCCAGTCACAGATCTCACTGTGCCTCTGCAGCAAATCCTGAACAGCTCCCAGCTGTCGGCGTCGGGGAAACAGTTCGTGAAGCGCCTCAGCAACCTGGCCGTCCAATCAACGCTGTTCGTTCCTGAGAACAGCGGTCTGCCCGACAACCAGGTGAGGAACACCTGTCTGTCCTCACTAAACACAACCAGGTGAGGGACACCTGTCTGTCCTCACTAAACACAACCAGGTGAGGGACACCTGTCCGTCCTCACTAAACACAACCAGGTGAGGGACACCTGTCTGTCCTCACTAAACACAACCAGGTGAGGGACACCTGTCCGTCCTCACTAAACACAACCAGGTGAGGGACACCTGTCTGTCCTCACTCAACACAACCAGGTGAGGGACACCTGTCCTCACTAAACACAACCAGGTGAGGGACACCTGTCCCCCCCTCACCTGTAGACCCTGTCTCAGAGGGACCTGGAGTTGATGTGTTTACCTGTCCCCCCCCTCACCTGTAGACCCTGTCTCAGAGGGACCTGGAGTTGATGTGTTTACCTGTCCCCCCCTCACCTGTAGACCCTGTCTCAGAGGGACCTGGAGTTGATGTGTTTACCTGTCCCCCCCCCTCACCTGTAGACCCTGTCTCAGAGGGACCTGGAGTTCCACCTGTCGGAGGGCCAGGCTCTTCCTCTGGACCACCTGAGGAACGGGACCCGGATCAGGACTCGGGTCGGGAACCTGAAGGTGCTCGGAGTCTCAGACCTGCTGAACCCCTCGGCCATGGTGAGGAACATCCAAACTAACAGAAAACAACAACAACAACAACAACAACAACAACAACAACAACAACAACTGTTATACAACAACTGTCTTTTGTTATATTTAATAAAGTAATAAAGAAAGTCAATATAAAGTGAAATGGATCTGAAATGCAGGAACACACACACACACACACACACACACACACACACACACACACACACACACACACACACACACACCATAACTCGAGACCCCCTTAAAAGTGCATGGCACAACTTGTGTAAACATCTCCTCCTCCTCCTCCTCCTCCTCCTCCTCCTCCTCCTCCTCCTCCTCCTCCTCCTCCTCCTCCTCCTCCTCCTCCTCCTCCTCCTCTTCATCGTCCTCAGGCGTCTCGGTACATCAACGATCGCTTCGTCACAGACTCGGACATCTTGGCCTCCAACGGGTTGATCCACGTCCTGCAGGGGCCACTCAGAGCGCCCCCCCCCCAGCACCAGGTCAGCACCACTCACTACACTCCAGAAGGAGTCATCACATACAGAGACTAGTTCAGCCTCAGGATCCACGTGTCTGAGGTCCTCTCCAGAAGGAGTCATCACATACAGAGACTAGTTCAGCCTCAGGATCCACGTGTCTGAGGTCCTCTCCAGAAGGAGTCATCACATACAGAGACTAGTTCAGCCTCAGGATCCACGTGTCTGAAGTCCTCTCCAGAAGGAGTCATCACATACAGAGACTAGTTCAGCCTCAGGATCCACGTGTCTGAAGTCCTCTCCAGAGGGAGTCATCACATACAGAGACTAGTTCAGCCTCAGGATCCACGTGTCTGAGGTCCTCTCCAGAAGGAGTCATCACATACAGAGACTAGTTCAGCCTCAGGATCCACGTGTCTGAGGTCCTCTCCAGAAGGAGTCATCACATACAGAGACTAGTTCAGCCTCAGGATCCACGTGTCTGAGGTCCTCTCCAGAAGGAGTCATCACATACAGAGACTAGTTCAGCCTCAGGATCCACGTGTCTGAAGTCCTCTCCAGAAGGAGTCATCACATACAGAGACTAGTTCAGCCTCAGGATCCACGTGTCTGAGGTCCTCTCCAGAAGGAGTCATCACATACAGAGACTAGTTCAGCCTCAGGATCCACGTGTCTGAGGTCCTCTCCAGAAGGAGTCATCACATACAGAGACTAGTTCAGCCTCAGGATCCACGTGTCTGAGGTCCTCTCCAGAAGGAGTCATCACATACAGAGACTAGTTCAGCCTCAGGATCCACGTGTCTGAGGTCCTCTCCAGAAGGAGTCATCACATACAGAGACTAGTTCAGCAGTCCTGATGCTCTTCTATCTCACATCCTGTCATGGTCACAGCTACAGCTGGTACCCTTGTTAGCATGCTACTCTCAGGTTGGAGGAGGACACTCAGTGTCTTCCCAACACCTCATACAGTATTTATATATAAGCATGTGTCCTTGCAGATGGCGGTGGCCCACCAGGCGGGGGTGGGGCTGGGTGTGGTGCTGCTGGTGGTCTTGGTGCTGGCCGGGCTCTTCGTGGGGTTCCACTTCTACAAACACAACGCCAAGCCGTTCCACTTCCACTACTTCAAGGTCAGAACCCTTCTGTGATACTGAAGCATCCTCTGTGCTCCAGCCTGAAGCATCCTCTGTGCTCCAGCCTGAAGCATCCTCTGTGCTCCAGACAGCCTGAAGCATCCTCTGTGCTCCCGGTTCCACCTAACCTGATGTGTTGGAGTTAGCCGGTCGGCCTGATCCAGAACGCGCTCTCGCTAAGCGGTCCTACGACGCGGGTTATCAAGTGGATCGCTCAGCCAGCCGTGTCCTCTCTAGCTAGGCGTTCACATGAGAGGGGCGGGATCTGGAGCATTCGACCAATCACAGACATGGAGAAGCTGCTGACAGCGCAGCGTCACACTTCCTGAATGAAAAGTGAACTCTAATATCAGACACATGAAGAAGTGAAACTTTAAACATGACTCGAACACTTGATCAACTCCGCACAGTTGATCTCTCAGCCTGGAAGCTAACCTGCTACGGGGCAGGCGAGCCGCTCAGCATCGGTTACCATGGAGATCTAGCCTCTAAAAAGAGAAGCGGCTTCGTAGGACCGGTGTCAGTACCAGATGTGTTCGGGTGTATTTCCGTCATATCCGTCTACTCCCCTCCCTCTGCTCCCCGCGCTCTGCTCCCCTCCCTCTGCTCCCCGCGCTCTGCTCCCCTCCCTCTGCTCCCCGCGCTCTGCTCCCCTCCCTCTGCTCCCCGCGCTCTGCTCCCCTCCCTCTGCTCCCCGCGCTCTGCTCCCCTCCCTCTGCTCCCCGCGCTCTGCTCCCCGCGCTCTGCTGCCACACGCCGGCCAGCTTGTTATGTGTGTGTACTTGTGCACATAAATAATGTTTCTAGTTATTTACAATTAAAAAATATATATATTCTGCGTTACTTTAGCCAACACTTTTATAAGGCCACGAGATTATATAATTACGAAATGTGAAGATAGAATACATATCTTTCAGGTTGTTGTTTTGTCATTGTTTAATGTTTTATTTACCTTTTAGTATTTGTATATATATATATATATATAGTATCTGAACTTTGGAGAGGAGCTGGGAGACACACGACACATCAAATCACATCTACAGATCAAGACAAAGCGAATGGAAGTACTCCCATACTCCTAGCGTGAACATGTTTGTGAAAACGTGTGCAAAGTCTCCGAAAATCCTAAAAATAAGCTCATTTGAATTCCCCATAAAAAAAACACATCATTCAGTAAAAACAGGCCCCACTGATCATCTCCTCTCTGAGACGATTCCAGGGATGTCTGGCTTGAGTTTCTACCACCAGGGAAAGTGGACAAAAGTGCCCGAGATCAGCCTCTTAATTTACCCAGGGCCTAGTGCTTGGCTTTGGGCATGACAATTCAGGAAACTCCCCTTGAGTATTTTATTAAATATCTGAACTTTGGAGAGGAGTTGGGGGACACACGACACATCAAATCACATCTACAGATCAAGACGAAGCGAATGGAAGTACCCCCATACGCCTAGCGTGTGAACATGTTTGTGAAAAACGTGTGCAAAGTCTCTAAAAACGGAGCAGTGGCTGTGATGCTAGCTTTGCGGCTAGCGGTTGTCGTTTGAAGTTGTTGCTATGGAAACATGACGGAGAAAAGTATAATCTTCTACATATAATAACGGACAAAGTAAAGAATGAAGTGTCAGCTATGTTTAAATGTTCGGAATTTGACCATCATGGCCCTCTTGAGTTTCCGTAAAATATGACGGATGACGGATGCGACGGAAATACATCTGGTACCTACACCGGCCTCTGCCGTTATGGTACATGTTGTTTCTCATGTGTCTTGATGTTTGTCTGTTGATGCAACCCAGTCCATCTGTTGATTCGTGGTCACCACCACATCTCCCCCTCTGTCTCGCGTCACACGGAACGGATTGAAAGCAATGTATTTCTATTGTAATGCGTTTCGTGCCCAACGACATCATACGATTTAAAATAAAGACAATCATCTTGATATCGAGTCAGAACATGTTTCTATGAACCCCACGGCTTCGGTCGTCCACGAGGCGACCGCACAGAACGACACGACCAAAAGAAACACATTGCTTTCAAATCGTTCCGTGTGACGCGAGACCGAGGGGGAATGTGGTGAACACGAATCAACAGACGGCGTGTCGTGGCTATAACACGACATCAAAGTATTATCGATATGTGACGTGCTGACGGTGTCTCCATCAGGACGAAGGGGAGGACGGGAGGAGGAGGAAGGACCGGCGGTGGGCGGTCGCAGCATCTGTAACCCGGGTTATGAAGCGGCTCCAGAACCAGCAGAGAGCAGCAATGTGAGTTCATACAGACCCGTAGAGAGGGTCGTCTCGAGTGAAGCTCAGTAATAATATAACCGTCTGTCTGCAGGAGGACCAGCAGGAAGTGGAGAACGGGGTTTCCTACGAGGGGTAGGATCAGGGGTCAGGACCCTCTTCATCTGGTGGAGCGGCGATGCGTTCAGGTGCCCGTCAGACTCAGCGAGGCTATAAAGAACTGCCCGATGTGCCAATGACCCTGAAGAGGTTTCTTACCCGCGTGCGCCTCACGGGATCAGACCCGAAGTCAAACGCTCATTAAAATGTGTTGAAAATGTGTTTGTGTTGCTTTCCCTCATTTCTCTGGAACTGGTTCCCCGATGTCTGAAGAGACGACGTACCGCCATGTGCAACACGTGAACACTACGCTCAGTTTTAACTTCACCAGACAGCAGGCTGGAGCAATGAGCATTTCCCACACTGTAAAACCTTACCCTTACATAACGTTACCCCGTTACCATACATTACGTTACCCTGTTACATTACGTTACGTTACCCCGTTACCATACGTACGTTACCCTGTTACATTACGTTACGTTACCCCGTTACCATACGTTACGTTACCCTGTTACATTACGTTACGTTACCCCGTTACCATACATTACGTTACCCTGTTACATTACGTTACGTTACCCCGTTACCATACGTTACGTTACCCTGTTACCATACATTACGTTACGTTACCCGTTACCTACATTACGTTATATTACGATGAGAACATGTCACACGTGGTCTAAGGTAACCCCTTATCAAACAAACTGTTTTCTACGTTACCACACATCATCACATTTCCCCAGGTCACGTGAATAAACTCGGAGTCTGCGCTACGGTGAAAGTATTTTTATTTCTGTCATCACTCAGGGGTCCTGGGTGACCTCAGGGGTCCGGGGTGACCTCAGGGGTCCTGGGGACCTCAGGGGTCCGGGGTGACCTCAGGGGTCCGGGGTGACCTCAGGGGTCCTGGGTGACCTCAGGGGTCCTGGGTGAAGGTCCGGGGTGACCTCAGAGGTCCGGGGTGACCTCAGAGATCCAGGGATGGTAGTCTGTGATCCTGGAGAAGATGGCGGGTTGCTCTGCGTCGCAGCGCCGGCTGCCCCACGTCAACATGCCAAACAGGAAGTAGGCGCCTCGCTTCCGGCAGAACAGCGGCGCCCCGCGGTCGCCCTGCGGACAAAAATCTGTTCAGGGCCCTCTTTCCGTCTTCTTTCCCTCTTCCACATAACTACATCACTGTTCCCTTCGGTCCTCTCACACTTAACTACATCACCTATCTTCTTTCCATTCCGCCACATTACTCATCACCTCTTCCTTCTCTACCCTCTGCACAATAACTCCATCACTCTCTCTTCTTTCCCTATACCACATTATACCATCACTTTTCCTCCTTTCCTCTCACAACTACCTCACCCTCTGCACTATTTCTTTCCCTCTTCACAACTACCATCACCCTTTTCCTTCTTTCCCTCTCACAACTACCATCACACGCTTCCCTTTCTTTCCCTCTCCACTTAACTACTCACATTTTACCTCTTCCACATAACTACATTCACCCTTTTACCTCTCCACACAAACTACCATACCCTTTTCCTTCTTTCCCTCTCCACACACTACCATCACCTTTTCCCCTTCTTTCCCCCTCTCCCACCTAAATACCATACCATTTTCATTCTTTCCCTCTCCACCTAACTACCCCATCACCCCTTTTCCCCTTCTTTCCCTCTACTCATAAATACTCACCTCTTCCTTTATCCCGCTCCACAAACTACTCATCACTTTTCCATTCTTTCCCTCTCAATAACTACATCACCATTTTTTTCCCTTCTTTCCCTCTCCAATAACTACCATCACCTTTTCCCTTCTTTCCCTCTCCACATAACTCATAACCTTTTACCCTCTTTCCTGCTCACTTAACTACATCACCTTTTCCCTTCTTTCCTCTTCCCAATAAACACATCACCTTTTCCCTTCTTTCCCCTTCCCACATAATACCCCCATCACCTTTTCTTCTTTCCATTTAACTATATTTTTTTATTAACCCATACATCATTCTTCTTCTCCTCTCCTCTTTATTTCCCCTCACATTCTCTACTAGCCTCGGTCCCCCCCCCACTGCTGCTGGCAGGAGGTCAGGTTCACCAGAGTCAGGCCGGCCTGGTGCTGCCGCTCCGAGTCCACGGCCGCTGCACAGGAAACACATCGTTAGACCACTTCCTGTTGGGACTTCAAGGTCTGAAGAGATGCGTAATATAAAATCAGAGAAACTAAACATGTGTAATACGGGAAAACCTGCTCCTCCTCAAGCCCCCTGCTCAAATCAAGCCCCCCTGCACCTCCTCTAGGGGGGACCGCACCTCCTCTAGGTGGGACCGCACCTCCTCTAGGGGGGACCGCACCTCCTCTAGGGGGGACCTCACCTCCTCTAAGGGGGTCCTCACCTCCTCTAGGGGGACCGCACCTCCTCTAGGGGGGACCTCACCTCCTCTAGGGGGGTCCTCACCTCCTCTAGGGGGGACCTCACCTCCTCTAGGGGGGACCTCACCTCCTCTAGGGGGGTCCTCACCTCCTCTAAGGGGGGTCCTCACCTCCTCTAGGGGGACCTCACTTCCTCTAAGGGGGTCCTCACCTCCTCTAGGGGGGACCTCACCTCCTCTAAGGGGGTCCTCACCTCCTCTAAGGGGGTCCTCACCTCCTCTAGGGGGGACCTCACTCCTCTAAGGGGGTCCTCACCTCCTCTAAGGGGGTCCTCACCTCCTCTAGGGGGGACCTCACCTCCTCTAAGGGGGTCCTCACCTCCTCTAGGGGGGTCCGCACCTCCTCCCCCCCCAAACCGCTTACTGTCCTGTACACACTGGAATGATGATTACTTTATTTGTATTCGGCACTTTTCCGACCTAGCGACCCACCCATCACATCTCTGCGCTCCACCAGCGGGGCGCGCCCCACACTTTGAGAAACGCGGAGTTATCCTAACATCAAAGCAGGAGAACTCCCTAGACTGGAACACTTCGTCTTTACGTTGCATAATGTTCGCACTTCCTGTTTGGGACATTACGGACTGAAGGTACCTGAAGCCTTGGTGGCCCCCCAGCCGGTGGTGACACAGGACCAGCTGCTGTCCAGGTCCTCGTCCTCGTCCGGGAGACAGACCGGAGACACCTCAGAGCCTGGGGACCAGAATGGGGTCAGTCTGATATGAGACCCTTAACACTAGAACCGCTAAATCATAGACCCCTTGGCAGCTCTAGTCTTAAGTAAGGTCAAAGCTGCCTCAGGGAATGTAGTTCTGACTCTGGAGACCAGGAGGAACCCTGACCCTGAAGAGCCTGAAGACCACGAAGACCCTGAAAGCCTGAAGACCACGAAGACCACGAAGAGCCTGAAGACCCTGAAGAGCTGAAGACCCACCTCTGGGCCCAACCCATCCAGTGCCTTGTATGTTGAACGTATGACTTTGAAGTGGCTGTGTGTGACAGGAAGTGATGTGGTGAACTGTCCTGGTTCTGGGTTGAGTTCTGATGGACTACAGGAAGTGGTTCTGGGTTGAGTTCTGATGGACTAGAGGAAGTGGTTCTGGGTTGAGTTCTGATGGACTAGAGGAAGTGGTTCTGGGTTGAGTTCTGATGGACTAGAGGAAGTGGTTCTGGGTTGAGTTCTGATGGACTACAGGAAGTGGTTCTGGGTTGAGTTCTGATGGACTACAGGAAGTGGTTCTGGGTTGAGTTCTGATGGACTACAGGAAGTGGTTCTGGGTTGAGTTCTGATGGACTAGAGGAAGTGGTTCTGGGTTGAGTTCTGATGGACTAGAGGAAGTGGTTCTGGGTTGAGTTCTGATGGACTAGAGGAAGTGGTTCTGGGTTGAGTTCTGATGGACTACAGGAAGTGGTTCTGGGTTGAGTTCTGATGGACTACAGGAAGTGGTTCTGGGTTGAGTTCTGATGGACTACAGGAAGTGGTTCTGGGTTGAGTTCTGATGGACTACAGGAAGTGGTTCTGGGTTGAGTTCTGATGGACTACAGGAAGTGGTTCTGGGTTGAGTTCTGATGGACTACAAGAAGTGGTTCTGGGTTGAGTTCTGATGGACTACAGGAAGTGGTTCTGGGTTGAGTTCTGATGGACTAAAGGAAGTGGTTCTGGTTCAGTTCTGATGGACTAAAGGAAGTGGTTCTGGTTCAGTTCTGATGGACTAAAGGAAGTGGTTCTGGTTCAGTTCTGATGGACTAAAGGAAGTGGTTCTGGGTTCAGTTCTGATGGACTAAAGGAAGTGGTTCTGGGTTGAGTTCTGATGGACGAAAGGAAGTGGTTCTGGTTGAGTTCTGATGGACTAAAGGAAGTGGTGCTGGTTGAGTTCTGATGGACTAAAGGAAGTGGTTCTGGGTTCGTACCGAGTCGTGCGGAGCGGCTGAGACGCAGCAGGGACAGGTCGGAGCGGGGGGGGACGCTGCCGTCCCGAGGGAGGCTCAGAACCTCCTGCACCGGGACCGTCTGAGAGGAGGAGAACCGGAGGCTGTGGACCCCCAGAACCACCACGTCCTCCTGAGCTCTGCAGGGACACAGCACACAGGGCATGAGTCCTAACACCTTGATATGAGTCCTAACACCTTGTTATGAGTCCTAACACCTTGAAGTGAGTCAGCATCTTGAGTCCTAACACCTGGAAGTGAGTCCTAACACCTTGAAGTGAGTCAGAATTATGAGTCCTAACACCTTGAAGTGAGTCCTAACACCTTGAAGTGAGTCAGCATCATGAGTCCTAACACCTTGAAGTGAGTCAGCGTTATGAGTCCTAACACCTTGATATGAGTCCTAACACCTTGAAGTGAGTCCTAACACCTTGAAGTGAGTCAGCGTTATGAGTCCTAACACCTTGATATGAGTCCTAACACCTTGAAGTGAGTCCTAACACCTTGAAGTGTGTCAGCATCTTGAGTCCTAACACCTTGAAGTGAGTCAGCATCTTGAGTCCTAACACCTTGAAGTGAGTCCTAACACCTTGAAGTGAGTCAGCATCTTGAGTCCTAACACCTTGAAGTGAGTCCCTAACACCTTGAAGTGAGTCAGCATCTTGAGTCCTAACACCTTGAAGTGAGTCCTAACACCTTGAAGTGAGTCAGCATTATGAGTCCTAACACCTTGAAGTGAGTCCTAACACCTTGATATGAGTCCTAACACCTTGAAGTGAGTCAGCATTATGAGTCCTAACACCTTGAAGTGAGTCAGCATCATGAGTCCTAACACCTTGATATGAGTCCTAACACCTTGAAGTGAGTCAGCGTTATGAGTCCTAACACCTTGAAGTGAGTCAGCATTAGAGTCCTAACACCTTGAAGTGAGTCCTAACACCTTGAAGTGAGTCAGCATTATGAGTCCTAACACCTCGATATGAGTCCTAACACCTTGATATGAGTCAGCGTTATGAGTCCTAACACCTTGATATGAGTCCTAACACCTTGATATGAGTCAGCGTTATGAGTCCCAACACCTTGATATGAGTCCTAGCACCTTGAAGCGAGTCAGCGTTATGAGTCCTAACCCCTTGTTATGAGTCCTAACACCTTGAAGTGAGTCAGCGTTATGAGTCCTAACACCTTGATATGAGTCCTAACACCTTGAAGTGAGTCCTAAGGGTTTATGTAGTAGTCCACAGTATATATCGCTACCTGACGGTGCAGTGCTGGGGGACCAGGACCCAGTCCCTGTGGACCAGGGTCCCGCTGCAGTAATGGCGTCCCTCGCTCTGCAGGCTGACCTGCCAGGGCCAGGCGGAGGGACAGACCTCCGAGACGTTCCCCACCGAGACGCCCCCGTCCTGGGCCACTGAGAGAGAGGCGGGGCCTGGAGCCTCCCCACAGCCGGAGCCCAGCCCACAGACGTCCTCCTCAGAGACCTGGTCTGGAGACGGCAGGGGCTCATCACCTGGGGGGACATCACAGGACCCTGGTCAACATGTCCTCATTTGGTCAATCAGTGATGCATGAATGATGCGAGCGCTCGGTTAGTGTACAGTTCATCATCTGCTGCTGGGCGTCCCGTCGCCTCGTCTCGCCTCGTCTCCTCTCACCTCGTCTCGCCTCGTCTCGCTCCTCTCACCTCGTCTCGCCTCGCCTCGCCTCGTCTCCTCTCACCTCGTCTCGTCTCCTCTCACCTCGTCTCGTCTCCTCTCACCTCGTCTCGTCTCCTCTCACCTCGTCTCGTCTCCTCTCACCTCGTCTCGTCTCCTCTCACCTCGTCTCCTCTCACTCTCGTCTCGTCTCCTCTCGTCTCATCTCCTCTCACCTCGTCTCGCCTCGTCTCCTCTCACCTCGTCTCGTCTCCTCTCACCTCGTCTCGCCTCGTCTCACCTCGTCTCGTCTCGTCTCACCTGGTCTCGTCTCGCCTCAACTCGTCTCCTCTCACCTCGTCTCGCCTCACCTCGTCTCGCTCTCACCTCGTCTCGCCTCCTCTCACCTCGTCTCATCAGGGACGAGAGTGCCAGAAAGACTCACCTCATTGCACCCGCATGTCTTTGAGAGACTCTGATCAAACTGAGTTCTGAGATTCAGATCAGAAAGTCAAACATGCTTTAGGAAAGACACCTACTCATGAGGTCCACCATCCACTGGGTGTGGGTCTGCATGGTGGTGTAGACCCCCGGCTTCCTGGCCCGTCCACAGCCGACCCCCCCAACTCACCAGACCCGCCAACTGGTACCGGCTACCATTGAAGCAGGACAGAGGACCACCAGAGTCCCCCTGAGACAAAGAGGACCATTAGAGACACAAAGAGGACCACCAGAGTCCCCCTGAGACAAAGAGGACCATTAGAGACACAAAGAGGACCACCAGAGTCGCCCTGGGACCAGAGAGGACCATTAGAGGTGAGGATCCAGGTTCTGGAGCTTCAGTACCTGGCAGGCGTCCACCCCCCCTCCGGGCCTCCCGGCGCAGAACATGGAGGGACGCATCCTCCCGAGGTAGAACTGGTTGCAGGACTCTGGGGACAGGATGGTGACGTTCACCTCCTGGAGCCGACTCACCCGAGGACCATCTGGAGACAGACATGGAGCATGAGGACACCACAGATTCATGGGGGACCAATTCCAAACCACACCCTCCCCACTCCCCCTCCATGATGAGTGAACGTCGTCTGTAGTCTCTCAGCAGAGCGAGGCTCCTCCTTCAGATGGAGACAGAACCAAACCCCAACCCCCCCCCCTTCAGATGGAGACAGAACCAAACCCCTTCAGATGGAGACAGAACCAACCCCTTCAGATGGAGACAGAACCAAACCCCTTCAGATGGAGACAGAACCAACCCCCCCCCTTCAGATGGAGACAGAACCAACCCCTTCAGATGGAGACAGAACCACCCCCCCCACAGAACCAACCCCCCCCCTCTCCTTCAGATGGAAACGGAACCAGCTAAATGTGATGTAGTGCGTAGAGTGCGTAGAGCGCGTAGAGTGTGTAGGACCCTCACTCTCTCGGGTGGACCCCCAGCCCGTGATGGTGCACTTCTTGAGGGGGGACAGCGGGGACATCCAGACGCCAATGGGTCTGACGAAGGTGTTGAAGACGAGCGGACTCTTCAGCCGAAGAAGAGCCACGTCATGCTCTTTAGTCCGAGGGTCGTAGTCCTGGTGGACCAGGACCCTGGAGACCCCCACCAGCTGTTGATCAGTAAGGACAAGATGAGATGGACCAGGACCCTGGAGACCCCCACCAGCTGTTAGTCAATAAGGATGAGATGCACCAGGACCCTGGAGACCCCCACCAGCTGTTAGTCAATAAGGATAAGAGGGACCAGGACCCTGGAGACCCCCACCAGCTGTTGATCAGTAAGGACAAGATGAGATGGACCAGGACCCTGGAGACCCCCACCAGCTGTTAGTCAATAAGGATGAGATGCACCAGGATCCTGGAGACCGCCACCAGCTGTTAGTCAATAAGGATAAGAGGGACCAGGACCCTGGAGACCCCCACCAGCTGTTGATCAGTAAGGACAAGATGAGAGGGACCAGGACCCTGGGGACCCCCACCAGCTGTTAGTCAATAAGGATAAGAGGGACCAGGACCCTGGAGACCCCCACCAGCTGTTAGTCAATAAGGATGAGAGGGACCAGGACCCTGGAGACCCCCACCAGCTGTTAGTCAATAAGGATAAGAGGGACCAGGACCCTGGAGACCCCCACCAGCTGTTAGTCAATAAGGATAAGAGGGACCAGGACCCTGGAGACCCCCACCAGCTGTTAGTCAATAAGGATGAGAGGGACCAGGATCCTGGAGACCCCCACCAGCTGTTAGTCAATAAGGATAAGAGGGACCAGGACCCTGGAGACCCCCACCAGCTGTTAGTCAATAAGGATAAGAGGGACCAGGATCCTGGAGACCCCCACCGGCTGTTAATCAGTAAGGACAAAATGAGATGGACCAGGACCCTGGAGACCCCCACCAGCTGTTAGTCAGTAAGGATAAGAGGGACCCTGGAGACCCCCACCAGCTGTTAGTCAGTAAGGATAAGAGGGACCAGGACCCTGGAGACCCCCACCAGCTGTTAGTCAGTAAGGATAAGAGGGACCAGGATCCTGGAGACCCCCACCAGCTGTTAGTCAGTAAGGATAAGAGGGACCAGGACCCTGGAGACCCCCACCAGCTGTTAGTCAATAAGGATAAGAGGGACCAGGACCCTGGAGACCCCCACCAGCTGTTAGTCAATAAGGATAAGAGGGACCAGGACCCTGGAGACCCCCACCAGCTGTTAGTCAATAAGGATGAGAGGGACCAGGAACCTGGAGACCCCCACCAGCTGTTAGTCAGTAAGGATGAGAGGGACCAGGACCCTGGGGACCCCCACCAGCTGTTAGTCAATAAGGATGAGAGGGACCAGGATCCTGGAGACCCCCACCAGCTGTTAGTCAATAAGGATAAGAGGGACCAGGACCCTGGAGACCCCCACCAGCTGTTAGTCAATAAGGATAAGAGGGACCAGGACCCTGGAGACCCCCACCAGCTGTTAGTCAATAAGGATGAGAGGGACCAGGATCCTGGAGACCCCCACCAGCTGTTAGTCAGTAAGGATAGAGGGACCAGGACCCTGGAGACCCCCACCAGCTGTTAGTCAGTAAGGATAAGAGGGACCAGGACCCTGGAGACCCCCACTAGCTGTTAGTCAGTAAGGACAAAATGAGATGGACCAGGACCCTGGAGACCCCCACCAGCTGTTAGTCAATAAGGAGGGTCACCTGCTGTCCCGGCTCCTGATCGTTGTCCAGGTCGTGTTTCCCTGCCAGGACGGTCCAGAATGAGGCCTTTTTGTACCTGCACAGGTGAGTTATCGTTACCTCCTGAAGCATGAGACAGGGTTATAGTTACCACCTGAAGCATGAGACAGTTATCGTTACCACCTGAAGCATGAGACAGGGGGGGGGGTTATCGTTACCTCCTGAAGCATGAGACAGTTATCGTTACCTCCTGAAGCATGAGACAGTTATCGTTACCACCTGAAGCATGAGACAGGGGGGGGGGTTATCGTTACCTCCTGAAGCATGAGACAGTTATCGTTACCTCCTGAAGCATGAGACGGAGGGGGGGGGGTTATCGTTACCTCCTGAAGCATGAGACAGTTATCGTTACCTCCTGAAGCATGAGACGTTATCGTTACCACCTGAAGCATGAGACAGGGGGTGGGGGGGGTTATCGTTACCTCCTGAAGCATGAGACAGGTTATCGTTACCACCTGAAGCATGACAGTTATCGTTACCACCTGAAGCATGACAGTTATCGTTACCTCCTGAAGCATGAGACAGTTATCGTTACCTCCTGAAGCATGAGACAGTTATCGTTACCACCTGAAGCATGAGACAGTTATCGTTACCTCCTGAAGCATGAGACAGGTTATCGTTACCACCTGAAGCATGAGACAGGGGGGGGGTTATCGTTACCTCCTGAAGCATGAGACAGTTATCGTTACCACCTGAAGCATGACAGGGGGGGGGGTTATCGTTACCTCCTGAAGCATGAGACAGGGGGGGGGTTATCGTTACCTCCTGAAGCATGAGACAGGGGGGGGGGTTATCGTTACCACCTGAAGCATGAGACAGAGGGGGGGGGTTATAGTTACCTCCTGAAGCATGAGACAGAGGGGGGGGGGTTATAGTTACCTCCTGAAGCAGTGCGCGGCAGAGACCACCCACAGGGGGGCGATGACGGCCCCCCCGCAGGCCGGCGTGGAGGCGAACCTGAGGGAGACCTGCCAGGGCCAGGAGTTCTTCCAGGCCTCTTCCCCCCCCGATGATCCGGGACTCCTGCTGCTGCTCGGGGGGGAACGAGCGCAGCCCCGACACGTCTGAAACATCGATCAAAAGGAACCGCCCAATTAGTGTTAGATTATAAATAAACAAAACTAACAAATAACTATTCTTAATATTTGATACATGAATAAAAGTCCCTATTTATTATTAACCCGAGCGCCCTCAGCTGGTGAGTCCGGGTACTGCACCCACCGGCTGATTTACAGACCATTAAGCGCCCTCAGCTGGTGGGTCCGGGTACTGCACCCACTGGCTGATTTACAGACCATTAAGCGCCCTCAGCTGGTGGGTCCGGGTACTGCACCCACCGGCTGATTTACAGACCATTAAGCGCCCTCAGCTGGTGGGTCCGGGTACTGTACCCACCGGCTGATTTACAGACCATTAAGCGCCCTCAGCTGGTGGGTCCGGGTACTGCACCCACCGGCTGATTTACAGACCATTAAGTGCCCTCAGCTGGTGGGTCCGGGTACTGCACCCACCGGCTGATTTACAGACCATTAAGCGCCCTCAGCTGGTGGGTCCGGGTACTGCACCCACCGGCTGATTTACAGACCATTAAGCGCCCTCAGCTGGTGGGTCCGGGTACTGCACCCACTGGCTGATTTACAGACCATTAAGCGCCCTCAGCTGGTGGGTCCGGGTACTGTACCCACCGGCTGATTTACAGACCATTAAGTGCCCTCAGCTGGTGGGTCCGGGTACTGCACCCACCGGCTGATTTACAGACCATTAAGTGCCCTCAGCTGGTGGGTCCGGGTACTGCACCCACCGGCTGATTTACAGACCATTACATGTTTTAAAGTAATTTAGTATTTTAAATGTCAAATATTTTTGTATTAAAACATTACTATTTAAATAGATGTGTGTGTTTCAATATGTATTAAAATGTGTAGGGGTAAATCAGAACATACCACTGCACACACACACACATTTAAACATCACCTCTCAGCTAAAAGGAAATCGTAAATAAATGTGTTTTACCTCCAAATCCAAAGAGTCCGGAGGAGTTCTGATGGTCCGTTTCATTCAGAGTCACACCTACACGCACACACACTTACACACAACACACGCACACACACACACACACACCACACGCACGCGCACACACACACGTACACGACTTAACATCATGTGATTTATAATTGACCTGCATGAATCAGAGACATACTGACAGTACCTGCAACAACACGCAACACACGCGCACACACCACACACACACACACACACACGCACCCAACACACACACAAACACACACTTAATGTGCAGATGTATTAATGTAAAGTGTTCTGACCTGAGAGCGTGGAGAGCAGACAGACCGACAGCAGGCAGGCGGACAGCATCCTGTCTCACTGACGACACACAGCTGAGTGACCACACACACCTGCACACACACTCTTTAATCACTCACACACACCTGCACACACACTCTTTAATCACTCACACACACCTGCACACACACTCTTTAATCACTCACACACACCTGCACACACACTCTTTAATCACTCACACACACCTGCACACACACTCTTTAATCACTCACTCACACACACACACACACTCTTTAATCACTCACACACACCTGCACACACACTCTTTAATCACTCACACACACACACACACACACACACACACACACAGAGACACCTGTCTAATGATCGTCTGAGGGGGGGCTTCACCTCACTGAGCGATCAGAGCCTCTGTGTGTTTTGGGAGTTTGATTTATTTTAAATGAACACAAATACAAAATGAAAACCTGTAATTGCACACTAAGACCATCATTCCATTATTATTATTAATGAGAGGTACTTAGTCCATTATTATTATTAATGAGAGGTACTTAGTCCATTATTATTATTAATGAGATCTACTTAGTTGATCCAACATCGGGAAATTGTGTTGTTATGAAATTTAAAAAAATATATGTTTTTAATTTCTAACTTTTTTTTTCTTCCGGCGCCCCCTATGGGTTGATGCCTATACTGCCTATGCCGAGGGCCGGCCCTGCACACACACACGCTTGTATTGTGAGAGTCTGGGGGCGGGGCCTGAGGTGAGGAGGGTGTACCTGCCCCTCCTCTGAAGAAACCGAGCAGTGAGAGCAGAGAGACCCTAACCCTAACCAGAGAAGCAGAACCAGAGCCAGAGAAGCAGAACCAGAGAAGCAGAACCAGACCAGAGAAGCAGAACCAGAACCAGGCTCAGGCTCCAGTCTGGAGGTCCAGGTCTGCACGCAGCTCCTGTGCAGCAGCGGGGGGTCTCTGCCTCTGCTGGATCTGCACCGGAAGTTGCTGCAGCGGTGCCGGATCACAGAAGAAGAGTTCTGCTCCATGGTGCAGCGGGTCCCCCGCTTCCTGCTGGACCGCGGACCCGGGCCGGCCGGGCCGTTGCGGGCCGAGGACTGCTCGGTTATGGCCCGGACCTCGCTGCGCCTCTGCGCGCTGTACCCGCGGGAGGGGGGCTGCTCCGGGGCCGGTCCCGGTCCTTGCCCGAACCTCCACCTCTGCAAGTACTTCCTGTTCGGGACCTGCAGGTTCGGGAAGGGAAGGTGAGCCGACAGGTGTCTGCACTCACATCTGCACACTTATTTAACATGTTCACACACACACACACACACACACACACACACACACACACACACACACACACACACACACACACACAAGACTTTGTGATGTCTTGAATTCGCCTGAATTTCCATCTTGTGTCATCTTTCTGAGAAGAGCTAGATCCTCCCCCGGAGGGATACACGGTCCGTGCTGAGGCTGGTTCTACTGGTACAGATTAAATACTGAATATATCATATCATCTATAATAGATATAAATACACTTTAATTACATTTTATAAATCACTCCGCGCTCAGCTCTAGTCAAAAACATGAGGACTATTTCCTGTTCCTCCGCTGCGGAGTGATACATCCTGCAGCTGTGAAGAGGCTAAGTGAAAGTTAAGGAAACAGAAACTGCAGCTACACACACACACACGCACACACACACACACACACACACACACACACACACACACACACACACACACACACACGAATTTCCATCTTGTGTCATCTTTCTGAGAAGAGCTAGATCCTCCCCCGGAGGGATACACGGTCCGTGCTGAGGCTGGTTCTACTGGTACAGATTAAATACTGAATATATCATATCATCTATAATAGATATAAATACACTTTAATTACATTTTATAAATCACTCCGCGCTCAGCTCTAGTCAAAAACATGAGGACTATTTCCTGTTCCTCCGCTGCGGAGTGATACATCCTGCAGCTGTGAAGAGGCTAAGTGAAAGTTAAGGAAACAGAAACTGCAGCTACACACACACACACACACACGCACACACACACACACACACACACTAACCCGGGGATCAACACGTCCGAGAGGCGGGGCTCCAACACGTCAGAGGGGCGGGGCTCAACACGTCAGAGAGGCGGGGCTCCAACACGTCCGAGAGGCGGGGCTCCAACACGTCAGAGGGGCGGGGCTCCAACACGTCAGAGAGGGCGGGGCTCAACACGTCAGAGAGGCGGGGCTCCAACACGTCCGAGAGGCGGGGCTCCAACACGTCAGAGGGGCGGGGCTCCAACACGTCAGAGAGGGCGGGGCTCAACACGTCAGAGAGGCGGGGCTCCAACACGTCAGAGGGGCGGGGCTCCAACACGTCAGAGGGGCGGGGCTCCAACACGTCAGAGGGGCGGGGCTCCAACACGTCAGAGAGGCGGGAGCTCCAACACGTCAGAGAGGCGGGGCTCCAACACGTCAGAGGGGCGGAGCTCCAACACGTCAGAGAGGGCGTGCCTCCTCTCCTTTCTCTGCGGTGTAAATGTTTTTACCAAATCAGAAATGGAAGAATCCAAATGAATATAAAATCAAATGCGATATATTTTTGTATCGGTTTATTAAAGTAATAGTTTCTAGTTTAGAAAAATAAATGTTCCAAAGACTGATCAGACGAATGACCCAAAGGACACTCTATGCTATCTAACCCATCACAATACCCTTCTCACGCCAATCACTGCTGGTTCTGACCTGTGATTGGTTCTCCTGAAGCCCGCCACCTGGGTGTCACCCTCCACCCCACCCTCTCCTCCCCCCCCACGTCAGGTCTGAGACCAAACCGGCCTTTTCCACCTGAGGAACATCGCCAGACTCCGACCGTCACTCCCTAGTCCATCTAGTCACCCCCGCTTGGGCGACTGCAATGGCGTCCTGTTCGGGTCCCCAACCCTAACCCTGTTCGGGTCCCCAACAGAACCCGGACCGGCTCCAGTACGTCCCAAACTGTGGAGCGAGGGTCCTCACGCACACAGAGCCGTGGCAGCACGTCACCCCCCCTCATCCACCTCCACTGGCTGCCGGGCGAGTCCCGCACCACCTACAAAGCCCTCCTCCTCACCTACAAGTCCCTCCATGCCCCCCAGCACCTATCGGACCTCCTCCGCCCGCATGCCCCCCAGCACCTATCGGACCTCCTCCGCCCGCATGCCCCCCAGTACCTATCGGACCTCCTCCGCCCGCATGCCCCCCAGTACCTATCGGACCTCCTCCGCCCGCATGCCCCCCCAGTACCTATCGGACCTCCTCCGCCCGCATGCCCCCCAGTACCTATCGGACCTCCTCCGCCCGCATGCCCCCAGTACCTATCGGACCTCCTCCGCCCGCATGCCCCCAGTACCTATCGGACCTCCTCCGCCCGCATGCCCCCAGTACCTATCGGACCTCCTCCGCCCGCATGCCCCCCAGCACCTATCGACCTCCTCCACCCGCATGCCCCCCCAGTACCTATCGGACCTCCTCCGCCCGCATGCCCCCCAGTACCTATCGGACCTCCTCCGCCCGCATGCCCCCCAGTACCTATCGGACCTCCTCCGCCCGCATGCCCCCAGTACCTATCGGACCTCCTCCGCCCGCATGCCCCCAGTACCTATCGGACCTCCTCCGCCCGCATGCCCCCCAGTACCTATCGGACCTCCTCCGCCCGCATGCCCCCCAGTACCTATCGGACCTCCTCCGCCCGCATGCCCCCCAGTACCTATCGGACCTCCTCCGCCCCATGCCCCCCAGTACCTATCGGACCTCCTCCGCCCACATGCCCCACCCCGGACCCTGCGGTCCTCAGACTCCGGCCTGCTCACCACCCCCGCACCAAACTGCCAACCTTCGGGGGCAGAGCCTTCAGCGTGGCAGCCCCCCCCCTCTGGAACGCTCTCCCTGCGGAGATCCACACCCCCACGCTGGACGCCTTCAAAGGATCCTCAAGACCCGTCTGTTCACCGAGGCTTCGGCCCCGAATCCATCTGGTGTTCTGACGGCCTTTTGATCTGTTGTGTTTGCTCTGCCCGGTTCTTCCTGTAAAGCGACCTTGGGCTCCCGTGACAGGCGCTTTATAAATCTAAGCTATTATTATTATAATGTGTTGTGTTTGAGTGACAGGAAGCCGTGCAGGTTGTCACATGACCTGGGGGAGGGTCATAACGCTGCGATACTGCGCGACTGCTCGCTGCAGGAGCTGCAGGCGGAGCAGCTGATGGTGCTGCTGCTGCAGAACGACCCCGCCCTGCTGCCAGAGGTCATTACTACTATTATGTTTATTTGATCAACTCAGGTGTGTTACTTCCTGTCTCAGGTGTGTTACTTCCTGTCCCAGGTGTGTTACTTCCTGTCTCAGGTGTGTTACTTCCTGTCTCAGGTGTGTTACTTCCTGTCTCAGGTGTGTTACTTCCTGTCCCAGGTGTGTTACTTCCTGTCTCAGGTGTGTTACTTCCTGTCCCAGGTGTGTTACTTCCTGTCTCAGGTGTGTTACTTCCTGTCTCAGGTGTGTTACTTCCTGTCCCAGGTGTGTTACTTCCTGTCTCAGGTGTGTTACTTCCTGTCTCAGGTGTGTTACTTCCTGTCTCAGGTGTGTTACTTCCTGTCTCAGGTGTGTTACTTCCTGTCTCAGGTGTGTTACTTCCTGTCCCAGGTGTGTTACTTCCTGTCTCAGGTGTGTTACTTCCTGTCTCAGGTGTGTTACTTCCTGTCTCAGGTGTGTTACTCTTCCTGTCCCAGGTGTGTTACTTCCTGTCTCAGGTGTGTTACTTCCTGTCTCAGGTGTGTTACTTCCTGTCTCAGGTGTGTTACTTCCTGTCTCAGGTGTGTTACTTCCTGTCTCAGGTGTGTTACTTCCTGTCCCAGGTGTGTTACTTCCTGTCTCAGGTGTGTTACTTCCTGTCTCAGGTGTGTTACTTCCTGTCTCAGGTGTGTGTGCACTATAATAAAGGCGGCTGCAGCTTCCAGGCGAGCTGCACGAAGCTGCACGTGTGCCAGCACTTCGTGCGGGGGGGCTGCAGGTACGGGGCGGGGTGCACCTGGCGGCACGGCATCGACCCGGCAGGACGCCGCCTGCTGGAGGAGCGCGGGCTCAGTGAGGAGAGCGTCCAGCAGCTGGTCCACACCTACAGGAACACACACCTGCTGGCCGCTGCAGGTACACACCTGCACACCTACACACCTACACACACCTACACACCTGCACACCTACACACCTACACACCTACACACACCTGCACACCTACACACCTACACACACCTGCACACCTACACACACCTACACACACCTGCACACCTACAGAACCACACACCTGCTGCCGCTGCAGATACACACACCTGCACACCTACACACACCTGCACACACCTACACACACCTGCACACACCTACACACACCTGCATACCTACACACCTACAGGAACACACACCTGCTCGCCGCTACAGGTACACACACCTGCACACCTACACACCTACACACCTACACACACCTACACACCTACACACCTACACACACCTACACACACCTACACACACCTGCACACCTACACACACCTACACACACCTACACACACCTACACACCTACACACACCTGCACACACCTACACACACCTACACACCTACACACCTACACACACCTGCACACACCTACACACCTACACACACCTACACACACCTACACACCTACACACCTACACACACCTGCACACACCTACACACACCTACACACCTACACACACCTACACACCTACACACACCTACACACCTACACACACCTCTGCCGCTACACTACACACACCTGCACACCTACACACCTACACACCTACACACACCTACACACCTACACACCTACACACACCTACACACACCTGCACACCTACACACACCTGCACACCTACACACACCTGCACACACCTACACACACCTACACACCTACACACCTACACACACCTGCACACACCTACACACACCTACACACCTACACACCCTGCACACACCTACACACCTACACACACCTACACACCTACACACCTACACACCTACACACACCTACACACACCTCACACACCTACACACACCTACACACCTACACACACCTACACACACCTACACACCCCTGCACACACCTACACACCTACACACACCTACACACCTACCACACCTACACACCTACACACCTACACACACCTGCACACACCTACACACCTACACACCTACACACACCTACACACCTGCACACCTACACACACCTACACACCTACACACCTACACACCTACAGACACCTGCACACACCTACACACCTACACACACCTACACACCTGCACACCTACACACACCTACACACCTACACACCTACACACACCTACACACACCTACACACCTACACACCTACACACACCTACACACACCTACACACCTACACACCTACACACACCTACACACCTACACACCTACACACACCTACACACCTACAGACACCTACACACACCTACACACCTATACACACCTACACACACCTACACACACCTACACACCTACACACACCTACACACACCTGAACACACACCTACACACACCTGAACACACACCTACACACACCTACACACACCTGAACACACACCTACGCACACCTACACACACCTGAACACACACCTACACACACCTGAACACACACCTACACACACCTGAACACACACCTACACACACCTACGCACACTTGAACACACACCTACACACACCTACACACACCTACACACACCTCTCAGGTACGCAGTTGAGTGTTGTGTTGACTTCCTGTTTGTGTCGTCAGAGAAACTTCCAGACGTTCTTGGTGGAGGAGAGACGGGCGAGAGGACGGAGATCTGTCTGCACTTCATCCGGAACAGGTGCCGCTTCCAGGGTGAGTTACCTTCATCACCTTCATCATCACCTTCATCACCTTCATCATCTTCACCTTCATCATCACCTTCATCACCTTCATCACCTTCATCATCATCATCACCTTCATCACCACCTTCATCACCTTCATCACCTTCATCACCACCTTCATCACCTTCATCATCACCTTCATCATCACCTTCATCACCTTCATCACCTTCATCACCTTCATCATCACCTTCATCACCTTCATCATCACCTTCATCATCACCTTCATCACCTTCATCACCACCTTCATCACCTTCATCATCACCTTCATCACCTTCATCATCACCTTCATCACCTTCATCACCTTCATCATCACCTTCATCACCTTCATCACCTTCATCATCACCTTCATCACCTTCATCATCACCTTCATCACCTTCATCATCACCTTCATCACCTTCATCATCACCTTCATCACCTTCATCACCTTCATCACCACCTTCATCACCTTCATCACCTTCATCACCTTCATCACCTTCATCATCACCTTCATCACCTTCATCACCACCTTCATCACCTTCATCATCACCTTCATCACCTTCATCATCACCATCATCATCATCATCACCTTCCTCACCTTCATCATCACCTTCCTCATCACCTTCATCACCTTCATCATCACCTTCATCACCTTCATCACCTTCATCACCACCTTCATCACCTTCATCATCACCTTCATCACCTTCATCACCTTCATCACCTTCATCACCACCTTCATCACCTTCATCACCTTCATCACCTTCATTATCACCTTCATCACCTTCATCACCACCTTCATCATCACCTTCATCACCTTCATCACCACCTTCATCATCACCTTCATCACCTTCATCACCTTCATCATCTTCCTCACCTTCATCATCACCTTCTTCATCACCTTCATCATCACCTTCATCACCTTCATCACCTTCATCACCACCTTCATCATCACCTTCATCACCTTCATCACCACCTTCTTCATCACCTTCATCACCTTCCTCACCTTCATCATCACCTTCTTCATCACCTTCATCACCTTCATCACCTTCATCACCACCTTCATCATCACCTTCATCACCTTCATCACCTTCATCACCACCTTCTTCATCACCTTCCTCGTCACCTGATGCAGGGAGAGCAGGTGACGAGGAAGGTGATGAAGGTGGTGATGAAGGTGATGATGAAGGTGGTGATGAAGGTGATGATGAAGGTAGAGCAGGTGAAGGTGGTGATGAAGGTGGTGAAGGTGGTGATGAAGGTGATGAAGGTGATGATGAAGGTGAGGAAGGTGATGAAGGTGATGATGAAGGTGGTGATGAAGGTGATGAAGGTGATGATGAAGGTGAAGGTGATGATGAAGGTGGTGATGAAGGTGATGATGATGATGAAGGTGGTGATGAAGGTGATGATGAAGGTGATGAAGGTGATGATGATCATGAAGGAGGTGATGATGAAGGTGAAGGTGATGATAAAGGTGATGATGAAGGGAGAGCAGGTGAAGGTGATGATGAAGGTGAAGGTGATGATGAAGGTGGTGATGAAGGTGATGATGAAGGTGATGAAGGTGATGATGAAGGTGGTGATGAAGGTGATGATGAAGGTGATGAAGGTGATGATGAAGGTGATGATGAAGGTGAGGAAGGTGATGATGAAGGTGATGATGAAGGTGATGATGAAGGTGATGATGAAGGTGGTGATGAAGGTGATGATGATGATGAAGGTGGTGATGAAGGTGGTGATGAAGGTGATGATGAAGGTGAAGGTGATGATAAAGGTGGTGATGAAGGTGATGATGAAGGGAGATGAAGGTGAAGGTGGTGATGAAGGTGATGATGAAGGTGATGATGAAGGTGATGATGAAGGTGGTGATGAAGGTGATGATGATGGTGATGATGAAGGTGGTGATGATGAAGGGAGAGAAGGTGAAGGTGGTGATGAAGGTGATGATGAAGGTGAAGGTGATGATGAAGGTGGTGATGAAGGTGATGATGAAGGTAGAGCAGGTGAAGGTGATGATGAAGGTGGTGATGAAGGTGATGATGAAGGTGAAGGTGATGATGAAGGTGGTGATGAAGGTGATGATGAAGTTAGAGCAGGTGAAGGTGATGATGAAGGTGGTGATGAAGGTGATGATGAAGGTGATGATGAAGGTGGTGATGAAGGTGATGATGAAGGTGATGATGAAGGTAGAGCAGGTGAAGGTGATGATGAAGGTGGTGATGAAGGTGATGATGAAGGTGAAGGTGATGATAAAGGTGGTGATGAAGGTGATGATGAAGGTGATGATGAAGGTAGAGCAGGTGAAGGTGGTGATGAAGGTGGTGATGAAGGTGATGATGAAGGTGGTGATGAAGGTGATGATGAAGGTAGAGCAGGTGAAGGTGATGATGAAGAGGAGCTGTGTGTCCCTCTGTGCAGACGGGTGTCGGCGGGTCCACTTCCTGCTGCCCTACAGGTGGCAGGTGTCGGATGGACGCACCTGGACGGACCTGCAGGACATGGAGGACGTGGAGAGGGACTACTGTGACCCGGCTAACGCTCAGAGGTCAGGGCTCAGAGGTCAGAGGTCAGAGGTCACGGCTTTGATGGACCAGTGCCCCCCTAACCCGCTCTCTGTCTCCAGCCTCAGCCGCCCCCCTGTCGACTTCCTGCTGATGATCCGCGGCTCGCAGTCCGTCCGCCGGCTCTCCACGGTCTCCTCCGTCACCAAGCCTCCGCACTACACGCTGACCACCCATTGGCTGTGGTTCTACAAGGGGGAGCGGGGGGGCTGGGTGGAGTACGGGCAGCCGGTGAGTCCCCCCGGCAGTACTTATACTCAAGGGTGTAGTGTCGGTACGTACTTATACTCAAGGGTGTAGTGTCGGTACGTACTTATACTCAAGGGTGTAGTGTCGGTACGCACTTATACTCAAGGGTGTAGTGTTAGTACGTACTTATACACAGTGTGTGTGTGTGTGTGTGTGTGTGTGTGTGTGTGTGTGTGTGTGTGTGTGTGTGTGTGTGTGTGTGTGTGTGTGTGTGTGTGTGTGTGTGTGTGTGTGTGTGTGTGTGTGTGTGTGTGTGTGTGTGTGTGTGTGTGTGTGTGTGTGTGTGTGTGTGTGTGTGTGTGTGTGTGTGTGTGGTGTGTGTGTGTGTGTGTGTGTGTGTGTGTGTGTGTGTGTGTGTGTGTGTGTGTGTGTGGTGTGTGTGTGTGTGTGTGTGTGTGTGTGTCAGGATGAAAAGCAGCGCACCACCTCGGAGACCTCGAGGACCCTGGAGCAGAAGTTCCTGGTGGACAGTTCAGCGGAGGTCCAGGTGGCGAAGGGAAGCAGAGAGTACGTCCTCAGCTTCAGAGGTACCACTTCCTGTTTACTCAGAGGGGGGTCAGGGTCCGCAGGCAGCTGCTGAGACCAGAGTCTAGAGAGGACAGTCCCAAGACCTTTGAACCCAGATCAAGATCTCAGGCTCGAGCGAACACGGGTCCATCGTCCATTTCAAAGACATGAAAGGTCTGACAACGGGTAACTTCAAGACCCCTCCCAAGTGCCTAGACAAGTCCCATACCAAGACCCCTCCCAAGTGCCTAGACAAGTCCCATACCAAGACCCCTCCCAAGTGCCTAGACAAGTCCCATATCAAGACCCCTCCCAAGTGCCTAGACAAGTCCCATACCAAGACCCCTCCCAAGTCCCTAGACAAGTCCCATACCAAGACCCCTCCCAAGTGCCTAGACAAGTCCCATACCAAGACCCCTCCCAAGTGCCTAGACAAGTCCCATATCAAGACCCCTCCCAAGTGCCTAGACAAGTCCCATACCAAGACCCCTCCCAAGTGCCTAGACAAGTCCCATACCAAGACCCCTCCCAAGTGCCTAGACAAGTCCCATATCAAGACCCCTCCCAAGTGCCTAGACAAGTCCCATACCAAGACCCCTCCTAAGTCCCTAGACAAGTCCCATACCAAGACCCCTCCCAAGTGCCTAGACAAGTCCCATATCAAGACCCCTCCCAAGTGCCTAGACAAGTCCCATATCAAGACCCCTCCCAAGTGCCTAGACAAGTCCCATATCAAGACCCCTCCCAAGTGCCTAGACAAGTCCCATATCAAGACCCCTCCCAAGTCCCTAGACAAGTCTCATACCAAGACCCCTCCTAAGTCCCTAGACAAGTCCCATACCAAGACCCCTCCTAAGTCCCTAGACAAGTCCCATACCAAGACCCCTCCCAAGTGCCTAGACAAGTCCCATATCAAGACCCCTCCCAAGTGCCTAGACAAGTCCCATATCAAGACCCCTCCCAAGTGCCTAGACAAGTCCCATATCAAGACCCCTCCCAAGTCCCTAGACAAGTCTCATACCAAGACCCCTCCTAAGTCCCTAGACAAGTCCCATACCAAGACCCCTCCCAAGTGCCTAGACAAGTCCCATATCAAGACCCCTCCTAAGTGCCTAGACAAGTCCCATATCAAGACCCCTCCCAAGTCCCTAGACAAGTCCCATACCAAGACCCCTCCCAAGTCCCTAGACAAGTCCCATACCAAGACCCCTCCTAAGTCCCTAGACAAGTCCCACATCAAGACCCCTCCCAAGTGCCTAGACAAGTCCCATATCAAGACCCCTCCTAAGTGCCTAGACAAGTCCCATATCAAGACCCCTCCCAAGTCCCTAGACAAGTCCCATACCAAGACCCCTCCCAAGTCCCTAGACAAGTCCCATACCAAGACCCCTCCTAAGTCCCTAGACAAGTCCCACATCAAGACCCCTCCCAAGTGCCTAGACAAGTCCCATATCAAGACCCCTCCTAAGTCCCTAGACAAGTCCCACATCAAGACCCCTCCCAAGTGCCTAGACAAGTCCCATATCAAGACCCCTCCTAAGTCCCTAGACAAGTCCCACATCAAGACCCCTCCCAAGTGCCTAGACAAGTCCCATATCAAGACCCCTCCTAAGTCCCTAGACAAGTCCCACATCAAGACCAACATCAACCAAACCCAATGCTGAGTAAAGACAGGAGGTCAGGAAACCAGAAAGGTCCCATAGTCCAGTCCCAGGTCAAGTCGTCCAGAGTCCAAACAGGTCCTAGATCAAGTCTCAGTTATGAGGGACTCCAGGCGTGAGTTTAGATGGGTCGATCCCTGATCTAGTCCTAAAGCCTGAAAGGTCAAATCCAAGTCACTTCCTAAAGAGGTGCCAAGTCAACATCAAAGACAGGAAGGTCCCAAAATCTAGTCCATGTCAAGACAAACAGCAACCAAACCAAGACCCGAGTGCAGACAAAGGGCCCAGGTCAGGAAAGGAAACCCCCAAGGGGAAACGGAAAGGTCCCATAGTCCGGTCCCAGGTCAAGTCCTGGAGTAAAGACTATAGAGTCCCGGCTCACCACTAAAGGCAGTTCCAGTCCAGATAGGCCAGACTCCTGCTTCAGGTCCGGTCCAGATAGGCCAGACTCCTGCTTCAGGTCCGGTCCAGATAGGCCAGACTCCTGCTTCAGGTCCGGTCCAGATAGGCCAGACTCCTGCTTCAGGTCCGGTCCAGATAGGCCAGACTCAAGCTTCAGGTCCAGTCCAGATAGGCCGGACTCAAGCTTCAGGTCCAGTCCAGATAGGCCAGACTCAAGCTTCAGGTCCAGTCCAGATAGGCCAGACTCCTGCTTCAGGTCCGGTCCAGATAGGCCAGACTCAAGCTTCAGGTCCAGTCCAGATAGGCCGGACTCAAGCTTCAGGTCCAGTCCAGATAGGCCAGACTCAAGCTTCAGGTCCAGTCCAGATAGGCCAGACTCAAGCTTCAGGTCCAGTCCAGATAGGCCAGACTCCTGCTTCAGGTCCAGTCCAGATAGGCCGGACTCAAGCTTCAGGTCCAGTCCAGATAGGCCAGACTCAAGCTTCAGGTCCAGTCCAGATAGGCCAGACTCAAGCTTCAGGTCCAGTCCAGATAGGCCAGACTCCTGCTTCAGGTCCGGTTCAGATAGGCCAGACTCCTGCTTCAGGTCCGGTTCAGATAGGCCAGACTCCTGCTTCAGGTCCGGTTCAGATAGGCCAGACTCAAGCTTCAGGTCCAGTCCAGATAGGCCAGACTCCTGCTTCAGGTCCAGTCCAGATAGGCCAGACTCCTGCTTCAGGTCCGGTTCAGATAGGCCAGACTCCTGCTTCAGGTCCGGTTCAGAGTGAAACCAGAGAACTCTCCTTCCTGTTTCCTCTCTGTTCTCTAGACCTGTACCAGAGGAACCTGAAGCAGAACACCAAGAGGAGGGTCCGGCGCCGGCCTCGCCTCGCCACCCAGGCCCCGCTGCAGGACGCCAGGGGGGACCGGACCTGGACCAGTTCTCAGTCCCATCACAGTATATACCTGCCAGTATAGGCCTCCACGACGTCTGTGGTCCCGTTCAGCCGCTCGGTAACCACCATCGTTTCTCAGACACGTCCATCAGCAGGGACCACAGGGGGTCCCTGCTGATGGACCGTCTCTTCAACGCGTCTCAACCTCAGACCTTAGTTCAGATCCTATGGAGAGATCCCATTGGCTCAGAGCCGAGGGAACAGGAAGTGGTGAAATGCTGACTCACTTCCTTTAGGACTCACCGCTCTATGTCCCGCCTCCTCAACGTGCCCCTGGTGGACGAGGCGTGGTGTTGCAGGACACCAGCACCGTTCGGAGGGTCCTGGTCCCTGGAGCCGCCAACGCCAACCATCGTCCTTTCATTCATTAGATCACTAGAAAGCACGTTATGGACAAATGGGGACGTTTCCAAAAGGTCTAACGGTTTGACCTCGATTCCTCCCTCCTCGCTGCAGGTGCTTCCTTAATGACGCTCGTCTGTCACATGTATCTCTCGATGGAAGCGTATTGATATTCATCTGCTCGTTAGACATCTGCAGCAGTTACACGTTCATACGAGACGTTACAGTTCAGTGCATTCTGATCAATACACTTCCGTCTGGATCAAACACGAGTGTGTTGTTTCTGAGCCGAGGCCCGTCGACACCACGAGGGTTCATACCGACCGCATCGTGCAGCAGGGGGCGCTGGAGAGGCAGCAGGAGCTCCTCGGGACACCACCTCGAGGAGGAGGAGGGGGAGGAGTCTGTCATCCTTACAGCTCATCAGAGTTACTAGCAGTGGCGACTGGTCATTAGGGGCAGGTGGGCACAGCCCCCCCTAGTGTCAGCAGAAAGTATTAAAATAATGATTACAACAAAATGCAAAAAATTAATAAAAAAATATATTAAATATATTTTAAGATCATGTTTAATCGTCTGATTCGTCTCATTGCTGTTTCAGTCTGTGCTCTTCTCATGAGTGTCTACAGTGAGCCTGTTGAGCTGCTTAGAGCCATGTGGGACTAACCCGATCCTGCCCCTCCCCCCTCCCCTGTCTGAGTGAACGGTGACTGTAGAAACTACACTGCGCATGCTCAGAGTATTTCCCTATTTAATGTGTGGGGCAAAAAATAATGACCCATAGGGGCAAAGAGCTGCCATCCCCACCATACGCCATCTCACATCCCTCAGAGCTGATTGGCTGTAAGTACGTGTGCCCAGGGCCGCCTTAATGCACGGGCTGACCTGGGCTGAAGCCCAGGGGCCTACGGAGACCAGGGGCCTACGGAGATCAGGGGCCCACAGAGACCAGGGGCCTACGGAGACCAGGGGCCTACGGAGACCAGGGGCCTACGGAGACCACGGGCCTACGGAGACCAGGGGCCCACAGAGACCAGGGGCCTACGGAGACCAGGGGCCTACGGAGATCAGGGGCCCACAGAGACCAGGGGCCTACGGAGACCAGGGGCCTACGGAGACCAGGGGCCTACGGAGACCACGGGCCTACGGAGACCAGGGGCCCACGGAGACCAGGGGCCTACGGAGACCACGGGCCTACGGAGACCAGGGGTCTACGGAGACCAGGGGCCTACGGAGACCAGGGGCCTACGGAGACCAGGGGCCTACGGAGATCAGGGGCCCACGGAGACCAGGGGCCTACGGAGACCACGGGCCTACGGAGACCAGGGGCCCACGGAGATCAGGGGCCCACGGAGACCAGGGGCCTACGGAGACCACGGGCCTACGGAGACCAGGGGCCTACGGAGACCAGGGGCCTACGGAGACCACGGGCCTACGGAGACCAGGGGCCTACGGAGACCGGGGGCCTACGGAGACCGGGGGCCTACGGAGACCAGGGGCCTACGGAGACCAGGGGCCTACGGAGACCAGGGGCCTACGGAGACCAGGGGCCTACGGAGACCAGGGGCCTACGGAGACCAGGGGCCTACGGAGACCAGGGGCCTACGGAGACCAGGGGCCTATCATGAGCCAATACAAAAGTTTACATTTTTTTATTTTTTACATTTTTTTATTTCGGATGTTTTTAAAAAACATTTAAATAAACAAAGTCTTGGCTTTCAGAATATGAAACTTTTATTTACAAAATCACACCATAAATACATGTTTGAAGCTCGTAAAGGGAAGATGACAGCCCTCCCCCTCCCTCCGGCTGACGTTATGAAGGTAGGCGTTTAGTGATCATAGAGAACACGGCAGGGTCCGTCACAGTTTGCTTCATCTGGTTTCAAACACAGTCTTTCAGGATATTAAAGTGGTTTCCGTAAATTCAGATCATAGATACAGCTTTGAAGCTTCGGCATGATGACAAGCGGAGAGCGGAGTAACGTGACGTCACAGCAGGCAGAACAACAGCCGAGGTTTCTCCTGAAGGTTTCCCCGGGAAACAAACACACGTATACACACACACAGACACACACACACACACACACAGACACACACACACACACACACACACTCACGAGCTTCCCCCAGACCAGTAATCCAAACGAAAATATCTTCCCTCCGTAGTATTTTGATCATTTGCTCCGCTAACCAATCAGATCGATGGATTCCAGAGATGACTCCGTAACAGTCCGTGGGCACCACTCAACAGCCAATCAGAATGAGAGTATGCTTCACATGTGACTTATTCAAACAGCGAGTGATTGAGTGACGGATGAAGGTCGTTTAGGAGAGAAGGTTTGAGAGTGGCGCTCGGAGAGGAAATCCTTGAGGGAAAAGGAGTTTGAGACCAGCAGCTGTTACAAAGCATGCGGAAGCTTCCAGGTGATTCTAAACCTGTAGGCCGGATGAGGAGGGAGGACGGGTGAGTTCTGTACCGAGCGGCCGCGGGGCCTCGGAGCCAAGTCGGCCGTCTGGTTCTGATAGCGATGGAGTAGCGGGAGAGGAAGAACAGACAGGAGGGACATTATCTGTTGGAGGAGATGAGAGGACGACGAGGACTCGCTACGTGGAGGGGAGCCAACGGCAACCGGACAGATACATGAGGGACAGAGGGAGGCCCGATAGTCACTCGCCTGGAGGAGAGGACCAGGCGCAGAGCAGGGTGGAGCAGAGCCATCACAGAGCCGGCCGAGGCTATACATGACTCTGATTTGTTGTTTAAATAGGGGGCCTACAAACCCATCAGCCCCTGGGCCTGGTGGCAGGTTAAGGCGGGCCTGCGTGTGCCGCGAAAAGTGTGGCGTGTGAAGAGGAGACGAGAGAGAGCTGCGTGGCTGCCCTCCACAGAAAGCAGCGAGAGTTCTCCAGAGGTTAGAACACAGCTCAAAGTAAGGTCTGTGGGAACGGAGCTGTCAGATACATGCACGTTCTGTTCAGCCGGATTATATCCACGTCTTCCCACTTTATCATTTCTAATCATAGATCTCTCGATCAGATCAGATTCATGAGAGACTTCTGAAACTACAGGAAGAGAAGGAGGACCTTTACAAACAAGTGATAGCGATGCTTGTCCAGAGGCAGGGGCGGATCCCGGTGGGCCGGTACTGAAGTGGGCCGGTACTGAAGTGGGCCGGTACTGAAGTGGGCCGGTACTGAAGTGAGCCGGTACTGAAGTGGGCCGGTCGGTAACCGGCAGGGCTCGACATGAAATGGCCCGCTGGCCCGCACTACTTAGACCCCCCGGCAGCATAGTACTTTCCACCTGCCCGCTCGGGCCACTCAGAATATTGTTTTAAACATGGCCCTGTGCCCCGTGAGCGCCACCTCACCGCTCGCCAACATGTTTTAACACCAGCGCTAACCGGCCCGGCGCCGGGCGAAAACTATCTTCAAATAAAAGCAAGTCACCGGAGGAGTTCAAGGAGAGGGACGGGGAGAGGAGGAGAGGAGGGAGAGGAGGAGAGGAGGGAGAGGAGGGAGAGGAGGAGAGGAGGAGAGAAGGAGAGGACGGAGAGGAGGGAGAGGAGGGAGAGGAGGAGAGGAGGAGAGAAGGAGAGGGAGAGGAGGAGAAGAGGGAGAGGAGGAGAAGAGGGAGAGGAGAAGAAGAGGGAGAGGAGGAGAAGAGGGAGAGGAGGGAGAGGAGAAGAGGGAGAGGAGAAGAGGAGGAGAAGAGGGAGAGGAGAAGAGGAGGAGAAGAGGGAGAGGAGAAGAAGAGGGAGAGGAGAAGAAGAGAGGGAGAAGAGGGAGAGGAGAAGAAGAGGGAGAGGAGAAGAAGAGGGAGAGGAGGAGAGGAGGAGAGGAGGAGAGGAGGAGAGGAGGAGAGCAGGTTCCAGCTGGATGGGTGGAGTGGCTTCTGGTCCCGTGCCGCGTCCTGAAACCCTTTATAATCCATCTTTAGATTTATGATCAGAACGTGATGAGAGCAGCGACATGTGGAGAGGATCGGCTGAACCTAACGTGCATCTATCATCAGGTCATCTATCATCAGGTCCTCTATCAACAGGTCATCTATCATCAGGTCATCTATCATCAGGTCATCTATCATCAGGTCATCTATCATCAGGTCATCTATCATCAGGTCATCTATCATCTATCATCAGGTCATCTATCATCTATCATCAGGTCATCTATCATCAGGTCATCTATCATCAGGTCCTCTATCATCAGGTCATCTATCATCAGGTCATCTATCATCAGGTCATCTATCATCAGGTCATCTATCATCAGGTCATCTATCATCAGGTCATCTATCATCTATCATCAGGTCATCTATCATCTATCAGCAGGTCATCAGGTCATCTATCATCAGGTCATCTATCATCAGGTCATCTATCATCAGGTCATCTATCAGCAGGTCATCTATCATCAGGTCATCAGGTCATCTATCATCAGGTCATCTATCAGCAGGTCATCTATCATCAGGTCATCAGGTCATCTATCATCAGGTCATCTATCAACAGGTCATCTATCATCAGGTCATCTATCATCAGGTCATCTATCATCAGGTCATCAGGTCATCTATCAGCAGGTCATCTATCAACAG